>CAUYLG010077183.1:0-95120 GCA_963573385.1 Cacajao melanocephalus | reverse complement strand
TCTTCCTAACCATGAGCATGGAATGTTTTTCCATCTGTTTGTGTCCTCTCTTATTTCATTGAGCAGTGGTTTGTAGTTCTCCTTGAAGAGGTCCTTTACATCCTTTGTTAGTTATATTCCTAGGTATTTTATTCTCTTTGCAGCAATTGTGAATGGGAGTTCACTCTTGATTTGGCTCTGTTTGTCTGCTATTGATATGTAGGAATGCTGTGATTTCTTTACATTGATTTTGTATCTTGAGATTTTGCTTAAGTTGCTTATCAGTTTCAGGAGATTTTGGGCTGAGATGATGGGGTCTTCTAAATATACAATCATGTCATCTGCAAATAGAGACAATTTGACTTCCTCCCTTCCTAACTGAATACTTTTTATTTCTTTTTCTTGCCTGATTGCTCTGGCTAGAACTTCCAATACTATATTGAATGGAGTGGTGACAGAGGGCATCCTTGTCTAGTACCTGATTTCAAAGGGAATGCTTCCAGCTTTTGCCTATTCAGTATGATATTAGCCATAGGTTTGTCATAAATAACTTTTATTATTTTATGATATGTTCCATGGATACCTAGTTTATTGAGAGTTTTTAGCATGAAGGGCTGTTGAATTTTGTTGAAGGCCTTCTCTGCATCTATTGAGATAATCATGTGGTTTTTGTCTTTGGTTCTGTTTATATGATGGACTTGCATATGTTGAACCAGCCTTGCATCCCCAGGATGAAGCCTACTTGATCGTGATGAATAAGCTTTTTGATGTGCTGTTGCATTCGGTTTGCCAGTATTTTATTGAAGATTTTTGCGTTGATGTTCATCATGGATATTGGCCTGAAATTTTCTTTTTTAGTTGAGTCTCTGCCTGGTTTTGGTATTAGGATGATGTTGGTCTCATAGAATGAGTTAAGGGAGGATTCCCTCTTTTTGTATTGTTTGGAATAGTTCAGAAGGAATGGAACCAGCTCCTCTTTGTATGTCCGATAGAATTTGGCTGTGAACCCATCTGGACCTGGACTTTTTTTGGTTGATAGGCTATTGATTGCTGCCTCAACTTCAGCCCTTGTTATTGGTCTATTCAGGGTTTCAACTTCTTCCTGGTTTAGCCTTGGTAGAGTGCAAGTGTCCAGGAATTTATCCATTTCTTCCAGGTTTACTGATTTATGTGCCCAGAGCTGTTTGTAGTAATCTCTGGTGGTAATTTGTATTTCTGTGGAATCAGTGGTGATATCCCCTTTATCATTTTTTATTGCATCTATTTGATTCTTCTCTGTTGTCTTTTTTATTAATCTGGCTAGCAGTCTATTTTGTTGATCTTTTCAAAAAACCAGCTCCTGGATTTATTGATTTTTGAAGGGTTTTTTGGGTCTCTATCTCCTTCATTTCTGCTCTGATCTTAGTTATTTCTTGTCTTCTGCTAGCTTTTGAGTTTTTTTTATCTTGCTCCTCTAGTTCTTTCAATTTTGATGATAGGATGTCAATTTTAGATCTTTCCTTGTTTCTCATGTGGGCATTTATTGCTATAAATTTCCCTCTCAACACTGCTTTAAAGGTGTCCCAGAGATTCTGGTAAGTTGTGTCTTCATTCTGATCGGTTTTGAAGAATATCTTTATTTCTGCCTCCATTTCTTTGTTTATCCAGTTGACGCTCAGAAGCAAGTTGTTCAGTTTCCAAGTAGTTGTGTGGATTTGAATGAGTTTCTTAATCCTAAGTTCTAATCTGATTGTGCTGTGGTGTGAGAGACTGTTTGTTACGATTTCCATTCTTTTGCATTTGCTGAGGAGTGATTTGCTTCCAATTATGTAGTCAATTTTAGAGTAAGAGAGATGTGGTGCTGAGAAGAATGTATATTCTGTGGATTTGGGGTGGAGTATTCTGTGTATGTCTATTAGGTCCGCTTGGTCCAGCTCTGCATTCAAGTCCTGGATGTCCTTGTTAATTTTCTGTCTCATTGATCTATCTAATATTGACGGTGGGGTGTTGAAGTCTCCCACTATTATTGTGTGGGAGTCTAAATTTCCTTTCAGGTCATTAAGAACTTGCTTTATGTATCTGGGTGCTCCTGTGTTGGGTGCATATATATTTAGGATAGTTAGTTCTTCTTGTTGGATTGATCCTTTTACCATTATGTAATGCCCTTCTTTGTCTCTTTTGACCTTTGTTGGTTTGAAGTCCGTTTTATCAGAGACTAGGATTGCAACAGCTGCTTTTTGTTGTTGTTGTTGTTGTTCTCCATTTGCTTTGTAAATCTTCCTCCATCCCTCTATTTTGAGTCTATGTGTGTCTTTGTATGTGAGATGGGTTTCCTGAATACAGCATACCAATGGGTCTTGACTTTTTATCCAGTTTGCCAGTCTGTGTCTTTTGATTGGGGCATTTAGGACGTTTACATTCAATGTTGATATTGTTATGTGTGAATTCAATCCTGCCATTTTGTTACTGACTTCTTTTCTTGTCCATTAGTTGACTCAGTTTCTTCATTGCATTTTTGGTCTTTGCCATTTGGTGTGCTTTTGCAGTGGCTGGTACTTGTTCCTTTCCATGTTTAGTGTTTCTTTCAGGAGCTCTTATAAGGCAGGTCTAGTGGTGATGAAATCTCTCAGTAATTGTTTGTCTATAAAGGATTTTATTTCTCCTTCACTTATGAGGCTTAGTTTGGCTGGATATGAGGATGTTGAATATTGGCCCCCATTCTCTTCTGGCTTGTAGGGTTTCTGCTGAGAGATCTGCTATGAGTCTGATTGGCTTCCCTCTGTGGGTGACCTTCCCTTTCTCTCTGGCTGCCCTTAGCATTTTTTCCATCATTTCAACCCTGGTGAATCTGACAATTATGTGCCTTGGGGTTGCTCTTCTTAAGGAACATTTTTGTGGAGTGCTCTGTATTTCTTGGATTTGAATGTTGGACTGCCTTGCTAGGCTGGGGAAGTTCTCCTGGATAATATCCTGGAGTGTGTTTTCCAGCTTGGATTTATTCTCCCCATCACATTCAGGTACACCTATCAAGCATAGATTAGGTCTTTTCACATATTCCCATATTTCTTGGAGGCTTTGTTCATTTCTTTTCACTCTTTTTTCTCTTGTCTTGCCTTCTCTTTTTTTTTTCATTGAGTTGATCTTCAATCTCTGATATCCTTTCTTCTGCTTGATTGGTTTGGCTATTAAAACTTGTGTTTGCTTCACGTAGTTCTCGTGTTGTGTTTTTCAGCTCCATCAAGTCATTTATGTTCTTCTCTAAGTTGGTTATTCTAGTTAGCATTTTATTTAACCTCTTTTCAAGGTTTTTAGTTTCTTTGCATTGGATTAGAACATGTTCCTTTAGCTCAGAAAAGTTTGTTATTACCCACCTTCTGAAGCCTGTTTCTGTCAATTCGTCATACTCTTTCTTGGTCATGTTGTGTTCCTGTGTTGAGGAGTTGTGATCCCTTAAAGGAGAAGAGGCGTTCTGGTCTTTCATGGTTTCACCTTTTTTGCACTGGTTTTTTCCCATCATTATGGATTTACTTAGCTCTGATCTCAGGGAGCTGCTAGATGAGGTGGCTTATCTGCCTGTAGAGGATCTACTGAGTTTGCAGGGACTCCTTCAGGTTACTAGGTAGACTTCCTAGTAGTTTTTAAAAAAACACATGAAGCCTAGTCCTGCCTCTTTAATGGTGGGTTGGCCTTTCCTCCACAGAGCTAGATCATTCAGGGTTCAGCTCAGACTGAGACACTGGCTGCGTAACCTGCCAGAGTTAGTGCTTCAGCCCTCTGGGGTTTGTGGGGGAGGGTAGGGACCCGCCTGGCTGCACCATCTGTCTCCCCACTTTCAGTTCCCTCTCCGGGCAGGGGGAGGGGGCAATAGCCAAAAGTTTTCTTTTTTTAAAGATCTTCTTAAAGTTATTGAACAAGAGATTTGATTTGAAGATGAAAGTCAGAGGAAAAATATTTGGACCTAGCTTAAAAATATCTCCTCACCATTTCTCCAACTAGAGCCTAGTCAAAAAAAGCTTTTTACAGTTGCTGGAAAAAATTCGCACAAAAATACGCTACTGACTCAATGATGATGTCATTGATGCACTTGGATTTTCAAGATCTCATTTAAAAAAGTCAAACAGTATTAATTTATTTAAAATTTCTCATCTCTAAATTTTCTTAATTTCTAGTGTTTTTCTTTTTTTATTTAGACTTCATTTAGCATTTTTATTTTCTAATCATACTTTATTTTGTGCATTGTATCTGCTAGCCACTCTTATTAAAATGATATGATTGGCCAGGTACAATGACTCACGCCTATAATCCCAGCACTTTTGGTGGCTGAGGCGAACGGATCACGAGGTCAGGAGATTGAGACTATCCTGGACAACATGGTGGAACCCCATCTCTACTAAAAATACAAAAATTAACTAGGTGTGGTGGCAGGCACCTGTAGTCCTGGCTACGTGGGAGGCTGAGGCAGGAGAATCACTTGAACCTGGGAGCCAGAGGTTGCAATGAGCTGAGATTGCACTAACTGCACTCCAGCCTGGTGACAGAGCGAGACTCCATCTCAAAAAAAAATGATATGATTAATGTTTATTGGCTAGGTGCAGTGGCTGCCAGGCATGGTGGCTCATGCCTGTAATCCCAGCACTTTGAGAGGCCGAGGCAGGTGGATCACCTGAGGTCTGGAGTTCAAGACCAGCCTGGCCAATATAGTGAAATCCCTTCTCTACTAAAAAAATATAAAAATTAGCTGGGCATGGTGGTGGGTGCCTGTAATACCAGCTACTCAGGAGGCTAGGGCAGGAGAATTGCTTGACTCCGGGAGGTAGAGGTTGCAGCGAGCTGAGATTGAGCCACTGCACTCCAGCCTGGGTGACAGAGTGAGACTTCATCTCAAATAAATTAATAAATGAAATGAAATTATTAATGTTTATGTTCGTAAACATTTTACACAGATGTAAAACATTTGTTAAAGAAAGCAGTAGATGAAGGTGTCTGTTAAGAGTGGTACAGAAGAGATCAGTCCTTCCTCAGTCTTGAGTGGAGGCCTCAGTTTACCTAAAGCACCCTCTTACCAAGAGAGGCACTGCGCAGAAGGTCCCTCATGGCTGTGTAAGGTTAGGTGAGCAGAGCCCATGTCCTGGGAGAAGGGTGTAACAAAACCTTTTGTATTTTAGTGCCTTTTAAAACCCCCCTCAGATATACTTATGGGTCAGAAGGCTCAATATTATTAATGTTGATTCTTTCCAAATTGATACATAAAGTTAATGCAATTCTAGTTAAACTTTTCCAGCCAGTCCATTTTGCTGGACTTGACAAGCCGATTCTAAACTCTACATGGAAATGCAAGGGTGAAGAATAACCAGGTTAATCCTAAAGAACAACAAAGCTGAAAAACTTATACCAGTAGATAGCAAGATCTAGGCTGGGTGCAGTGGCTCACGCCTATTATCCCAGCACTTTGGGAGGCTGAGGTGGGAAAGATTACATCAGTCCAGAGTTTGAAACCAGCCTGGGCAACATAGTAAGACCCTGTCTCTACAAAAAAAAATTAAAATTAGCCAGGTGTAGTCATGCACACCTGTAGTTCCAGGTGTTCAAGAGGCTGAGGTGCAAGGGTCAATGAGCCTGGGAAATTGAGGCTGCAGCAAGCCCTGATTGCGCCACTGCACTCCAGCCTGAGTGACAGAGTGAGACCCTTTCTCAAAAAAAAAAAAAATCTATGCTAAAGGTTTAGTAATTAATGTGATGTGGTATTTGTACAAGGATAGACAAATAGATCAATGACCATAATGGAGACTCCAGAAACAGACCCACACATATATTGCTACCTGATTTATGACACAGATAACACGGCAATGCAGTGGGGGAAGGGACAGTCTTTTCCATAAGTGGTGCTGGGTTTAGTGGATATGCATGTGGGAAAGAAACGAATCTTTATTCCTACCTCACACCATACACAAAAATAAATTCCAGATTGATCACAGATCTAATATATAAGACTGAAATAAAACATTAGGTAAATATCACAGGAGGATGTCTTCATGATCTTGGAGGCAAAGACCATTTAGCAATACACAAAAGCACAAACCATAGGAGAAAACTCATAAATTGGAGTGTATTAAAAATTTCAAATTACATTGCTCGAAGTACATAATTAAGACAATGAAAAGGCAAGCCATAACAATCACTAGGTACTTCCACAGGTGAATGGATAAACAAACCAAGGCATGTTCATGCAGTGGAATACTACTCAGCAATAAAAATGAAGATCCATTGATTCAAGAAACAATGTAGATGGTTCGTCAATGTATTTTGCTAAATAAAGGCAGTCAGATCCAGAGGACTACATATTGTATGAGTTCAGCCTGAAAAATGGGAAAACCATAGGGCTGAAAACAGATCTGTGGTTGTCAGTGGTTGGGGGAGAGGGAATTAGTTGACTATAAAGGAGCCTCACAAGGAAATTTTGGGGGTGATGGAACTGTTCTCTAGGGTGCTATGGTGCAGACAGAAACCATGCCTTTGTGCATTTCTGGAAACCCATAGAACTGTACACCAAAGAGTGAACTTTACTGGACAACATGGGATGGTGGAGAACCCAGGATGGAATGCAGGTCATGACAAATGAAACCAACTGTGTGACAAATCCTCCCTGAAAGAAGTGGAAAAAGAGGAAGTGACCAAGTAACTTTGGAAAATGGTGTTTGACCAAGTGCGTAGTCCAAAGACCAAAAGAATATATATAAACACTGTTTTCTTAATTTCTAGTGTTTTTCTTTTCTTTTTTTTATTTAGACCTCATTTAGTGCCTTTATTTTTGAAACATATTTTATTTTGTGCATTGCATCTGTATTCTAGGGAGTGAATTTGATTCTCATAGGGTTATGGATTAGCAATTCTTACTACAGGTATGCCAGGAGTGAACAAATAGGTAAATAAATAACAACTAAGTTATAAGTAAGGTAAAATAAGTTATAAAGAAGCAAGAGTGAAGGCCAGATGTGGTACTGGATTAGTCAGAGACATCAATATGAACTAATGGGTATTTTACTACATGTGCAGAAGGATAGATACAAAATAAATATTGATATGTAGTATACATGGGTTAGTATACATACCTATATTTTCTAGCTCCATCTACCAAATAACTTTACAGTGGAGAAACTTGGAAATATTACCTTAGCCAAATGATCAAAGTTAACATCACCAGTAATAGGTCATGCTGGTTGATGTCAGATATCCCCTGCTGTGATGCAATAAGAAGGGTGGTTCAGGCCAGGTGCAGTGGTTCACACCTGTAACCCCGAGCTTGGGAGGCTGAGGCAGGAGGCTCACTTGAGGCCAGGCACTTGAAATCTGCCTGAGCAATACAGTGAGACCCCCATCTCTAAAAAAGGTAAAAATAAGCTGGTGTGGTGTTATGTGCCTGTAGTCCTAGCTACTTAGGAGGCTAAAGGGGGAGGATCACTTGAGCCCAGAAGTCCAAGGCTGCAGTGAGCTATGATCACTCCACTGCGTTTCAGCATGGGCAATAGAGCAAGACCCTGTCTCTAAAAAATGGGGTGGCAGTGAGTGGTTCACTTCTGTGGTATTTGCACAAATCCATTACTTCAGACTAATAATGAGAAAACATCTGACAGATCCAAGTTGAGAGATGATCTACAAAAACACCTCAACTGGTCCGTGCTCTCCAAAAAATCACGAAAATCGAGACAGAAACTATCACAGATCAGAGGAATGAAAGATACATGATGACTAAATGCAAGGCGGGACCCTGGAGAGGATCCTGACTCAGATCAAAAACATTGGTGTAAAACTAGTGAAAGCCAGGCAAAGTTTGTATTGCATTAAGACAATACAAGCACTAATTTTTATTTCTTAGTTTTGAAAAACATAATAGGTATAAAAATACCTATATAAAAATATTATAGGTATACAGGTCCTGTACCCCTTTCACCCAGCTTTCCCTGATGTGAATACAGGGTGAAAGATATACAGTACTTGTCTTACTAAATCTTAAAAGCTGGACTTGAAAGAATCAATGATTTCAGTAATAAAACAGCATCCAAGAACAAAACTCAATAACATTTAAATGAATACAAAAAAATTAAACACCTAATCATAAATAATTTACAGTTGTTTAGCATCTAATAAAAAAATTATCAATCATGCAAAAGAGTAGGAAAACAAGACCCATAACCAGTATAAAAATCAGCTAATGGAAACAGACACACACTTATGCCTGTAATGCCAGCACTTTGGGAGGCCGAGGCAGGCAGATCCCTTGAGCCCAGGAATTCAAGACCAGTCTGTGCAAAGTGCCAAAAACCCCATCTCTATAAAAAAAAATTACAAAAATTAACCAGGTGTGGTGATGCGCACCTGTAGTCATTAGCTACTCGGGAGACTGAGGTGAGAGGATCGCTTGAGCCCAGAAGGCAGAGATTGCAATGAGCCAAGATTGCGCCACTGCACTCCAGCCTGGGCAAAAGAGCAAGATCAGATCTCAAAAAAAGAAAAGAAAAGAAATATTAAGAAAACCGCATCAATGCATAGCATAATCAAACTGCTAAAAGCAATAATGAGAAGAAAAATCAGAGCCGGGCATGGTGGTTCATGCCTAGAATCCCAGTACTTTGGGAGGCAGAGGCAAGAGGTCGCTTGAGCCCAGGAGTTTGAGACAAGTCTGGGTAGCATAGCAAGACCCTGTCTCTACGAAAAATGAAAAAATTACCTGGGCATGTCCCAGCTACCTGGGAGGCTACCTGTAGTCCCAGCTACCCGGGAGGCTGAGGCAAGAAGATCGCTTGAGCTCAGGACAACAAAGGTGCAGTGAGCTATGATCGTGCCACTGCACTCCAGCCTGGGTGACAGAGCAATACCTGTTTCAAAAAAAAAAGAAGAAGAAAAATCTTTCTCCAGAGGCGGGAAACACATACATAGAGAGGAACAAAAACAAAAATGACACTAGGTCTCTTGTCAGAAACTAAGCAAGCCAGAAGATACTGGAGTGATATCTTTAGCTCTCTGAAAGGAAGAAAAAAGGCTCTTATTCTACTATTCTATACCCAGCAAAAATACCTTTCCAATCTGAAGGCAAAATACTTCTTTTTCCCAGACCAACAAAAACTGAGTGAATGCATCAGCAGTAGGCCAGAGCTACAAAAAAATATAAAAGGAAGACCTTCTGACAGAAGGAAAATTCCAGAAGGAAATCTGCATCTGCACAAAGGAATGAAGAACATTAGAAACCATAAGTAGGTGAGTAAATATAAAAGGATTTTTCCCCGCATTTTAAATCCTTTTCAAAAAAGACAAATTCACAATTACGGTTGGAGATTTCAACATCCAATGATTGATAAAACAAGTAGGCCCTTTAAAATCATTAAGAATATAAAAGACTTAAAAAGTCTACCAATCAACTGGACCCAATTGATATTTTACAGAACACACCACCCCACACAGCAGAATACATGTGTGTTTTCAAAGTGTACTTGGAGTATTTGCCAAGATAGACTATATTCAGGGTTATAAAACCAACCTCAATTAATTTAAGAGGATTTAAAGCATACAGGAAATCTTATTTGAACACAACAAAATTAAATTATAAATCAATAATAGAAAGAGTCTTGAAAACACTCAAAGTCAAACAAATCAGAAGTAATTAGAAATTATTTCAAACTAAGTGAAAATGAAAACAACATACAAAAATTTGTGGTATTCAGTGAAAGCAGTGTATACAGAGAAATTAATAGCATTAAATACTGTGTTTTTTTAAAGAAAGGTTTTTAATGTTTGTTTAAGTGAAAAAAAGTCCTTCACCCCTTGTTGGCAGTAGGGCACTAGGGGAAAATGTCTATCAGCTGGTGGATGGTTGAACCCATTCCAACCTGGTGCTCCTGGGCTACCTACAGCCAGGTAAGTGGTTGCTGGAAGAAATGGAAGAGCGAATCACCACCCACAGTGGCTTCGACGCCACGGTTAGATGAAGCTAGTGGACTCGCCTGCGAACAGGGGAGCGGATGCCCTTTCATGGAAGGCTCCTCTTCCTTCATCCCATTGCCTAGGAGGAATTCCTAATTCTGGGTCTGAACCAGGAGTCACCCTTCAGCACTAGAGTAGCTCTACCAGAAGGTGGCAGTGTTGGGTCAGCATCATTCAGTCAGTTCACAAACCCAACACCAGTAAGCACCTACTGTGTGCAAGGCATTGAGTTAGGCTGCGACAGGTGGCATGGTCAATATTATCACTTCATTTTACAAAGAGAGGAAACTCAAGCCCAAAGAAGGAAAGCAACTGGCCAAACGAAGGTCAGGACTCCAATTCTGAATTCAAATGCTTAACTACAGTGCTGCTCTTGATTCCATCAAGTATTTAATTAAATGTTTCCCAAGAAAATGTCTCAAAAATTACACTCCCACCTACCATGCAGGTGGGGCTTGAGGCATTGCCATGAGTCCCATGGCCCTGCCAGCCGGCAGTTACTCAGAGAACAGGCTAAGGGCAGAGGGGAGATGTTGGGGAGAGCAAAAGATGTGGCTTCTTCCACTAGGGATGAAGACACAAAGCTCATAATCTGAATTTCAAGTCCTTGCAGCAAATGCGAGGGTGAGGTACTGAGTGAGCAATAGACACTGCGGTGGGTCCTGGGGCCCCCAAAATGATGCAGATGCTGCCACTGCACTCCAGGAAGCTCAGCCTAGGCCCTTGCAGACATCGCTTCAGAACCAGACAGCGTGGGGAAGTGTCTCGATCAAGTACAAGCAAAGTGCAACGACAAGAGCTAGGACAGGACAGTGAGGCTGGGAGGTAGGACGGACAAAGGGCTTGGAAGGAGAAACCAGGAGGAAGACAGAGAGGAGAGCAAAGCCGAGGCCAAATCAAGAAGGGAGGGGGATGTGGTGGGGTTCAGGGAGAAGCTGTGCAGGGGAATGGGAAATGAGGCAGGGCCGAAGGATTCCCCTCTCCTCCCGTAACCATCAAGCTGTCTCCTTCCTTTCCAGCAAATGCATGTATGAAGGAAGAGGGGGCAGCAGTGGGGTTTAACTTGGACCCTGAAACCCCTCAAAGACTCTAAGTGGTCTATATGATCCTCACCAGGTAGAAAGAACCCTGAAATTGTCATTTCTGGGGCATTGGGGTCCAGGGAGCATGGAGGGTGGGAAATTCATCTAGGTGAATGCACTCCCTCTGTTGTCCAGGGCGCGGGAGGCATCTTTCCTGCTAATTGTTTATAAGAAAGGGACAGTGTCTGTGTTTGAGATGTTCAACCTTCCTGAAGGCTAAAAACAGAGAGAGAGGCTCGAATGGGAACTGTCTCCTAGTGACAGATGGGCTGGCAGGGACAGGCTAAGGATGTGTCCTGCCGGCAGCTGGATGGCTAATGGAACAAATAGGGAAGAAAAGCAGTAAAAATGTTAAATATTATTAAACAGCCACGGAATCATGTGGCCCAAACCTGGCTCAGACCCACCAAACCAGTCCTCCCCAGATTCCAGCCCAACAGGTACTGCCAGTCCCTGGAGGAACCTTCCCAAAGAGCCATCTGCCCTAAATACCTCTCCTAGGTGGAGCTCAAAGGACTGCAGGCCTGGGGTTTTGGGGGCCACCTAGAGGCCTGGCCCTGTGTTGTGGGAGATTCGGGGTAGGGAGTAGAGCGAGCAGAGGCTCTGGAGTCAGATTGACTCTAAAAAGTTACTATGATGACTTCTTATTTGACATCTACAAGATTTTCCCATCTTGCAGCTTTTGACTGTGTTTATACAACCTCAATATTTTAATAGTGCAACTTGCCTGAGCAAAAAAAGAAAAAAGAAAACAAAAAAGAGAAGCAAAAATCAATTGTCCCCTCACTTGTTCATCAACACGTATTACAGGAGAAACAGAACTTACCCCTATTATAGATAAGTATCTATCTACATTTGTACATTACCATTTTTCATAGCTTGTGATCAACTCTACGGTATCTTATAACACATTAGCCAGTATTCAAATTCCTAGGTAACAACGAAAACAAGCTGTGTGACATTGGGTAGGTCACAGAGCCTCTCTATTTCCCGATCTGTAAAATGGGCAGTCATAACCTTGTTCACAAGGGTCTTGTGGGGATTGAATGAGATTATATTTGCAAAGCACCTGGTACTGCCAGGACCCCGATAAACATTAGCTACCATGAGTCACCCACCCCACTTCACCTGTCTTCCATCAGCACCACCAGCACTCCTGGCTCTGATAGAGCTGTTCATTTTGAGCTCCAAGCCAAGCTGTTACCTGGGACAGCATGTGTTCAGGGGTTCACCATGCCTGCCGGAGGGCAGCAGAAATGTGTGTTCTGGCTCTTCAGATGCTGAGCTTGGCCAGAGGCTTGGGTGGCCAGCCAGGCTGATGTGGATGTTTCCTCCACATGAAATCTCCAGGGGACTCAAAGGAGAACAGCTCTGGCCGGGCATGGTGGCTCCTGCCTGTAACCCCAACACTTTGGGAGGCTGAGATGGGTGGATCTCCTGAGGTCAGGTGTTCGAGGCCAGCCTGGCCAACACGGTGAAACCTTATCTCTACTAAAAATGCAAAAATTAGCCGGGCACGGTGGTGCATGCCTATAATCCCAGCTACTTTGGAGGCTGAGGCAGGAGAATCCCTCGAACCCAGAGACGGAGGTTGCAGTGAGCCGAGATTGCACCACTGCACTCCAGCCTGGGAGTGAGACTGTCTCAAAAAAAGAAAAAAAGAAGAAGGAGAGCAGCTCTGGTGAGAAGTGGGTGAGAAGGGGGCTCGAAGCCTGCATATCTACCTACCTTTCACATTGTTCTGCAGTTGAGGCTAGAGAATCACAGAGGCGGCAACACACTGGCAGTGTGTCTGAGTCCCACAGGGAGTTTTAAACAAAATTCAGATTCCTTAACTCCAGCATAGACTTTCCAAGTCAGCCCCTCTAAGTCATAAGGCCCAAGAGTCTGTATGTGAATGAGCTTCCAGGGTTTCTCCGTGGACAATCCTCAGTCTACACGCACTAAATGACCTGATCAAACTCCCAGGGACACTACATGGCAGAGACACGACACCAGATGCTGCCAGACTGACTCCCAGGCTGCCCCATCCTTGCCTGGATGGAGCCTGCCATGCAACAGGGGCGGTGATGCGATGAGGACCGTGGGGAGAAGTGGCATGGAGCATAGACCACACCCGGCCTCACTCCAGAGCAAACCACCAACCTGGAAACGATGGTTTGGCATGGATCTCTCCAGGCCTCCTTTCCCTCCCTGCACCCATCTCGTGGGTGGTCGGGCCCTGCAGAGGCATCATGTCACATCACCCCACCCTGGGGCCCACCTTCTTCTCATCTCTCCCTCTATTGCTCTCTCTCATTGCTCACGGTCACTTCCACCTGAGATGAACTGCCTCTCCTGCAAGCCTGTCCTTTAACTGGCTTCCCTCTTCTCATTGCTGCCAGATTTATTTAGGAAACGTTTCTATTGACCACTGCAGCCCTTTTGACAAAAACCGCTTCTCCCAGAGCCCCATATAAAGCACTGTTGTGAAATGGATGGCTCTAGCTCCATTCTGCCGCTTTACTCGTTTTATCTAATTACAACAGTAATGAGAAAAAGATTGCTATTGACACTAAAACAACTGGTGTGGGGGAAGGTGAGTCCTGTGAGTGGGGACGCCCCTCTGCGCTGAAGAGGCCTGGGTGGGGGCAGGAGCTGGTGCCCAGTACAGAGAGAATGGGGCCCCTACTGGCACTCCAGGATAAGAGACTGAGCAGGGCAGGGAGAGGACAGAGGGGAGAGGCAGCAGCGGATGTAAATGCTACAAGCCAGAGCCCTTCCGGAGACCACCTCCCTCCTCTTCCCACCTCCCTCTCCCCAGCCTTCAGTGGTGCTGACCAAAATTCACACAGTGCTTGACATGAGTGGAATTTTTGCAGATGTCAGTGAAGAGGCCGAGAGTTTTGTTTGGGTGAATGTGAAGTGAAGCAGACGTGCAGGAGACGCAGGCAGAGGGAACAGAAGGAAGATGTAGGAGCCCCTCTTCCTTGTGACCCTCACCCCCACCCCAAACAAAAGAACAGAAAGATAGGCGAGGCCGAGTACTCTCATGAGCCAGAGAGGAGGCTCTCACAGCCATTTCAACTCCGTTTTTCAGGGTGGGAAGGTCCCAGGCGCATTAGGGCTCCAGGTCTGGGCAGCAAGGTTGTGTTCCCAATTTTAATGCTGTTGCACTGAGCAGCCTCAACACTTGTGGCTCAGGCTGGGAACTTAAAGATAGTTTATACGTTTTCCCATGGAAAATACAAACAAAATTTCGAGAAACCAACATAAAAACCCTTTAAAACACAATCTGTACCTGTACTTTACAGGCAGTTAATACAAAGCGAGAGACTGTAACAGGATGAAGTCACCCACTCAAGGGCGACCAGGCAGCGGAAGTTTAGAACATTAGCTCCTCTGCTTCTCATGGGAGCAGGCTGGGTCCTGCTTTGAGTGGCCGGGCCCCGCTGTGCCTCCGAGACCCTCTGGGTTCCAGCCTACTGTTTACAAGCAGCCTTCCTGTTTGTAAGCCGCCAGAGGTTCTCAGATGGTGTCGGGGCTGCTTTGCAGCTGTTTGGGGACACCCAGCCCAGGACACGCTGGGAACCATGTTCCCTGTGAACTCTGCAGGCTGTAGATCTTTGCATTAAGACAACAGTTTCTCTTTTATCAAGACATCTAAACAACAATTGATCTATTTTGTCCCTCACTTTGTATCAACTGATATAAAGAGAAATTGACTCGCACTGCAGCCTCGTCTCACCAACAGCCGCCGCTTCCCCTGCCCACCCTGTGACTGCCCCATGCTCAGTACCCCATGCTCAGTGACTCTTTAAACAACCCAGACTAGACCTAAGCAACTCAAAGGTCTTTTAATGTTTCCGCCCTTGACATTTTGGATTATTGGATTTTTGAAACCCCCAGCTTTCTGTTCTTCGCTCTCCTTTATCCTGGGGACTTTGCCCCAATAACATCAGGCTGCCCTTGCCTGCTAAGGGCCCCAGCAGCCAGTCATGATTTATCATTGGCATTTATTAAGCACCCAGACCTCTGGGCACCACACCTTATCTATACCTTCCCTTAGGCCCAAGAAGGGCAGAAAGGAAGGAAGGAAACTCCTGCTTGTTAAACATTTACTGTACATCAGTTGCTGTGTCAGCCAAATTCACATCTATTTGTCCATTAATCCCTTAGAAGAAACCAAGCAGTGAAGACCAGTAAGTCCATTGTATAGATAAGAAAACTGAGAAGCAGGGAGGTTAGATAGCTTAACCAAATAACGGGAAAGGCAGGAATTTAATCCCAGGTCTGTCTGACCCTCAAGCCTGAGCTCCTTCCCTGGAATGTTTTCCAGGAAAACTGCATTGCAATGGAAAAAATGCACATGGGGGTGCCATACTCCCAGGCCAGCAAACAAGTCCAGGCTGAGAGTCCAGGAACAAGCTCACTTCCGGAAGAGTAAGGGGAAAAGTGGAAAATTCCCTGTGAATCCCTGCGTTTGCTGGGGTGGCCAGATGAGCTGATGATCTGTCACAGGAGTGGTAAGAACGTCTGCATCTCTCCCTCCGGGATGGCACCCTCTGGGCAGTAGTGCAGGTGGAGGAGACTTGGGGCTGGGGTCCACTGCACACTCAGCAGGAGATGCGGCCCAGCCTTCGGGCTGCAGGGCCAGCAGTGCTATGGCCCCTGTCAGCGCCGGCCATCTGGGAAGTTCTCACATAACACCCTCCATGGGCGGATGGAGAGAATGGATTGTATGATAACAGAGGCACAGCTGCCTATTCAAAAACCGCATGTGAGGCTGGGCACTGTGGCTCACGTCTGTACTCCCCGCACTTTGGGAGGCCGAGGAGGGCGGATCACAAGATCAGACTGGCCAACATGGTGAAACTCCGTCTCTACTTAATACAAAAATTAGCTGGGCATGGTGGCACACACCTGCAGTCCCAGCTACTCGGGAAGCTGAGGCAGGAGAATAGCTTCAACCGGGAGGTGGAGGTCGCAGTGAGCCAAGATGGCACCACTGCACTACAGCTTGGGCAACAGAGCAAGACTCCATCTCAAAAAAAAAAAAAAGAAAAAAAAGAAAGAAAGAAAGAAAACCACATGTGACGTTGTGATGAGACCTTTATGGAGCGATGTTGACTTAGAGGTCTCTAGTGATGTGTCACAGGGCTCTATCTTTTGTCATTGATTTGGGTTAAGGATATTCCAAAGCTCAAGCTTTTTATTTTGTGCTGTTTCCCCCATGAGGCATAAAGGTTTTTCATGTTGCTACATACTCAGTATAATTAACATTTTAATGATTGCATAGTTCAGATTCTTGGAGCGGACAGTTCTATCCATGTAAAGCCTCCAGGGAGAACCTGGATATCTAAACTAAGAAAACAATTCAAAAAATGAAAAAAATAATAGATGAGAATGTCTATTACCAAAGTATTTATAGTAACAAACAAATAAATAAACCCCTGGAAACAATGTGAATGTCCAGCAATGAGGAGATGGTTTAGTAAATCAGAACTCAATGCAATTATGCACCATTAAAATGATAATTACACAGACTATGTAGCAACAAGAAAAAACATTTATACCTAATGGAAAAGAGCACAGAATAAAATTATATCTATGTATGTCTGTAATATTATAAAATAAAGCTTGCCTGGGGGAAAGATGGCAAAAGAAAATAGAAAATGAAAATTTATATTAGGGTGGTTGGGTGCTGAGGAATTGCTTTCTTAAAATTTTGTTTTATTGTTGTCATACTATTTTAACAATAAATAAGCAAATTTAAAAAGCGCACTCCAGAGACAATTTGCTAAGCCAGCAAAAAAACTTTCTTTCCTCATGGGTTGGAGGCAGGAGCTTTTGCTTCTCTCTTCTGCTTTGTTCTCTGCAAGGCAAGGGCTGAACCCAGGCAGAGCTAACTCCTGGCTCCCAGACCCAGTGAGGGGCTGATGTACGCCCTTCTCCTTTAAGGCCTGGCAGGAAACAGGAGTCCTATTAAGCCCAGAGCTCAATAAGAACGGAAGTTCAGTGGAAGACGGCCCCAGCTCATCTCACCATCTTTGAATCTTAGAGCATCGATCTATGTCCATACTTTTCCATACAGTTTCCAAAATACGGAGCCAAAGATGGATAACTAGGATGCAGTGGGCATTTTTGTGGCTAATTCGACAGGGTTCTAAGAGCCTCGTTGGCCCCCGTGCTGCTTCTACTTTCTCGGCGTGCAGGCCTGAAAAAGCAGTGGTTCCCTGGCCTCCCTACCCACCCAGGGTCGCTGGTGGCTCAGAGGCCTCTCTAAGGAGGAAGGGACTTAAGGGAACAAGTGGGACCACTGCCAACTGCCTGGCCCTGCTGGGAGCCTTCCCTTTTCTGGGTGATTCTTCCTATTCCAGGAGGCCATTTGCCCAGAGAGAGAGCAGGAGCAGCTGGCCAAGCGAGGAGCTGCATGTGCAGAGAAGGAAGCTGTCCTCCATCCACAGCAGCCCTGCCAGCTGCTCCCTCTGGCAACCCTCCTGCAGGTAGCGTGGCTTGAGCCCTGGGGCAGTTCACGGAGTATGGGACAAGGGGGAGGTTCTGCATCAACAGGGGCCGGGGTGGCAGGCGCTCCAACCATCTCCAGAGAGAACTTCTCTCCCATCTCTGGGTTTTGTGCCACCTGAAAAGTGACGTCTTGGTCACTGGCCTTTGCCTGCATTCTTCTAGATGTTGGGTGGGTCTGCTGGGAGGGAGCACTTCCCTCATGCATTTGGCCTCGGGCAGAAAAAGAAAGGATGATCCTTTCCCCAGGGCTTTGGGGACTTTCAGCAGATGTAAGGACATTCATCCTCTCTCTTCCTCATCTCTGCTTCCACTTTCTGGGAGAGCGGGTTGTTCCCACCAGAGCCTGATCCCTCAGCTCATGCCTGGAGGCCTCCAGCAGCAGGGAGCTGGCTTTCTCTTGAATGTGCCTTCTCTTTGTTAGGGTATTTCCTCTCTAGGGCCAATAGAAAGGACCCCAGGGTCACTTCTCCCACCCACCTTAGCAGTACCTATGGGGCCAAATCTAATTCCTCCTCTCCACCCACCAGCAAGTATGTAAGGAATGTGCATCTTCTCAAGTCTTTCTGCAGGTGGAACACCCCAGTTTCTTTCTTTCTTTCCTTTTTTTTTTTTTTCTTGAGACAGAGAAGTCTCTTGCTCTGTTGCCAGTGGTGGGATCTCGGCTCACTGCAACCTCCCCCTCCCAGGTTCAAGCAATTTTCCTGCCTCAGCTTCCCAAGTAGCTGGGCTTACAGGCGCCTGCCACTATGCCCAGCTAATTTTTTGTATTTTAAATAGAGATGGGGTTTCACCACGTTGGCCAGTCTGGTCTTGAACTCCTGACCTTGTGATCACCCACCTCGGCCTCCCAAAATCCTGGGATTACAGGCGTGAGCCACCGCACCGAGCCAAGAACTCCCAGGTTTCTCAGCCACCTTCCCAGTGGTGTGTCTTGGAGAGACCTGCCCCTTCCCTCTAAGCCCCTGGTGTGAGGCTGGAGTTTACACATAAAGACTCCCCAGGTCGTCCTGCCACTCAGAGGGCACAGCCACGCCCTCCCTCCTCTTGCCATTTCTAGGAATGCTGCCTGAAATCCCCCTCACTTTCCTGGAGAATTTTAGCATTTCACCTCCATTCACTCATCCAGTCTTTATAAAAACCCTCTGAAGTAGGCAGGGCTGCCATAATTGGATCCATTTTTCAGATGGAGAAAGCTGAGGTTATACACAAAGTGCAATTCAACTCCAGGACTTTTGATGACAAGCCTGAAGAGCCTAGGAGACTTTAGGGGTTGCATCCAGGAGTCGTATCTGGTGCCTGGCACACAGAAGGGGCCTGTGGTCTTGTGAGGGGCTGGGGCCAGAGCTAAGAGGAGGGCGAATGTCCTCACCAGGTCTGTCTGTGGTTGGGCCTGTGCGGGGCCTGTCCTGCCCTTCTGCGGGTGAATATATCCCCGCATTCCAGCTGCCCCAGCTGTGAAGAGCAGAGGCCGCCAACAGCAGCAGGCAGGTGGCTGACCGCCTCCCCTGACACTAGCCATCCAGGCTGCCAGGAAGCCCTCCAAAGCTGCAGGGCATCTCCTCCCTGTGGAGGCAGCAGCAGGCCCGGGGCCTGCAGAGGGTCAAAAACCCTGGGAACACAGCCCCAGCCAGCTCGGCCGGCACCTCGTTAGGAGGCCCGAAGTGGGGAGGGGGCACTTCAGGAACGATATTGTTTATTTTTCTATTTTTAAACAAGTCTGAGGTCTCTGGAGCACAAATGAAGTTATCAGAACAGACATGAGTGGAATAAAGCCCCAAGCCAGCAGGCAGAGCGGGGCCCTTGGGACCAGGACTCTTGAAAAGCTGAAATGGAGTTTGTTTATCTTGTGCTCTGGGAGTGCAGGACTGTGGCCGAGGGACTGGACGAGCATGGCCCCAAGCCCGCCGGCCCCTTCCCCAGGCCCTCATCTGCCTGTCCCTTGGTGCCACTGGGGAATTCAGGCACGAGTAATCCTTTTTAAATGATCCCATCAGCGTGTCATTTGCACTAGAGGGAGGAGGCTCCGCCTCTGGAAAGAAGCCTGGACTCACTTCTCACCTCAGACACATGAACAATTTTCCCAGGAGGCAGAGCCTGGCAGAGTCTGCGCACAACAGGGCGCCCAGTTCCAGCTGGTCACTGGCTGGTCCTGCCACCTTGGGCAACCCTGCCATCGGCCAAGCCTCCATTTACTCATCTGTCAAGCGGGGCTGATAATTCCCATCTTGACTCGCATGCACCCCTCGCAGGGAGAAGCACATGAGGGTCCTTAGGGAAGGGCTGAGCTGCAGAATCCTTACACAGCCCTGCAAAGGGGTCTTGCCATGCCCAAGTCCAAGGTGAGGAAGCAGAGGCTCCGGGAAGTGGAGCAGCTTGGCCAGAGGCCTGCAGTCCCTCCATTTGCTGAATGTCCTCTCCAGGGCTGCACAGCAAGGACCATGCGCCCTGCTCTCAGGAGCTTTCAGAGAAGTCACAAATCATTGGCAGAAACAACTAGAGGCCTGAGTGGGTTTGGCTGGATGAGAAAATCTTCCCAGGAAGTGAGAAGTGTGGCGAGAAGCAAG
Organism: Cacajao melanocephalus; assembly: GCA_963573385.1. Taxonomy (NCBI): domain Eukaryota; kingdom Metazoa; phylum Chordata; class Mammalia; order Primates; family Pitheciidae; genus Cacajao; species Cacajao melanocephalus. The sequence continues at coordinate 75,034 of CAUYLG010077183.1, read as the reverse complement.
GAGAGTTGGCCCTGCGGTCGCCGGTCCTGGCTTGAGTTCCGGGCCTGGCTGCGTACAGGACTAGCTGGGTGACTGAGGCAGGTCGCTCAGGTCCCCTCTGCCCAATTTTCTCCTCCGTGAACTGGAGACAGTAAGAAGCTGGATGCTGCTTCCCAGTAAGATGTGGCATGTAAGGAGCCAGGGGAACTGCCAAGCTCTGGACAAATGAAAGCAGAATGCCTCTCCATCCCCCCCAGACAGCATGAAAGAGGGGTGGAGCAAACTGCACTGAGGTGAGCAGTGGGGAGTCCTACCCATCCATCGTCCCCTGCGAGAGGTATCACACGTCAGCTGCAGGCTCCCAGGGCATCCTGGGAAAGGGGCTTCCATCCCCGCAGCCTCCCTTCACCGGGTGAGATTATAGCCTCAGGTCGTCCATGCCCCGCCCCTCAGTCCAGGTAGAAAGTTGAAGCCCAGGAAGAGGAAGGAACTGGCCCCCGGCCACACGGCCAGCAGATGGGAAAGCTAAAACTAGAGCTCCAGCTCTTCCCCACCTTCCCAGCTTTCCTTGATACCTTCCTCACCTGTGGGAGGTGCTATCACACCCATTTGGCAGATGAAGACACCGAGGCCCTGAGAAGGGTGGTGTGGAGCCCGACACCTCAGGGTGGCAGCGGCGAGGCCAAGGCGGGGGCCCAGAGCCCGTCCCTCCACTGCTGCCTGCTCGACCCAGAACAGAGACTGCCTCCTACATCACTGAGCTTTTTCTGAAACAAACCACTTCTTAATTCTTTGGCTGAATGTCTAAATAAGGATTTTTGCCAATTCTGAGCCCTGCTAACTGATGAAGTTGTCAGAAAAAGATCTAATGATGCTTGAAAATGCAGGGTATGAGCCAGCTGCCAAGTTGCCCTCCCAGCTCCGACTGGCATCAGGCGTCGGGACCCTCCCACCAGTGCTGGGGGGCGGTGGGGGGTGAGCGCTGGAGAGCAAGGCTGCTGATTTCCATCAGCCATGTGATGGTGGTGGCTGGGCTGCTTAACCCCTGTGGGCCTCTGCTGCCCAGCTGTAAATGAGGCGAGCAACTCCCTCTTCAAACAGTTACCTTGAGGAGGAAGTGAGATGATGCACGTGTGACATCTCACACCATGCCGGGCACACATAGCCCAGATCTCAGGACTGGCTGGGGGCCGGGGTTGGTCAGAGGGGCAACCAGCTGGCCTGAGGTCAGCTGAATGCAGCACAGGGGCCATGCCTGCAGCCCTGGGCAAGCGAAGAGCGGAGGTCACAGGCTCGGAGGGTGCGTGCAGAGCCAGTGTACCTCTCTCCAATGGGATGAAAGGCTCGGTGACCTCAGGCCCTATGAGGTGGAGCCTCAGGGTGGGAGCCTGGGAGGCCGAGCTGGGCTCTTTGTTCTCTCTCTCCTTTCTCAGTGGAAGATTTGTCCCGCTGGGGAGTCTGGGCACTAAGGGTGGGGCCTGGCTTGGGGACTCAGGAATCAGACAGTTCCCAGGCCTACCACAGGAGCCCGAGAAACTGGGTACTGGGAGCTGAAGGGGCCCTGCTGTCAGCAGCTGGACACAAGTCCAGGCCACCCCAACACCCAGGACACATACCCCGCAGAGTGTCCCAGATGTATATGAGAAAATCGATTCCCTCTCAGCCATCAGCCACCCAGGCCACCAGCTCCTTCCCATCCTCCTTGCTCCTCCTTCCTCCCCCTGCCACACACATGTACATACATAGACATGTGCACACATGTGTATCCACACAGGCACACACACGTATCACCTTCATGGTGACCTTGACGTCTATCTTTCCCAGAAGATGAAGAGGTATGGAGAAGAGCAAACGGACATCTTAGGGGAAGGATAGAGCCTCTTCACAACAGGGACAGAGGTTCAAATGATTGCCTCTGGAGGATTAGGAGGTGGGGAGAGCAGGGACAGCTCAGGCCAGCACAGCCTGTGAGGGGCCAGAAGTCTTAGTGTGCACATGGTCACCCCCAGCCTCCCCTACCACTCTACCCATTTTCCAGGTGAAGAATCCGAGACCAGGGAAGTGGTTTGCCAAGAACTTACCCACAGCAAGGGCATGTGAAGAGAGAGAGAGAGAGAGAGAGAGAGAGAGAGAGTGTGTGTATGTGTGGGCATGATTGTGTCCTGGGTATGTAGGAGGTGGGATTCAGCCCAGGAACAGTTGGGGAAGCTGGGAGGGAATGAACATTCAACCAGCCCTCTGTGTAACAGGAGCCTCTAGCTCAGGGAGGGTTGGCTAAATTGAGGACGTGATGAGAAGAGAGAAGTTGGCAAGAGCAGAAATGCAAACTCCCTTCTTTCCTGTGGCCACTCCTGGAGCTGGATGAAGGCAGGTTGACAGGACAGTCTCTGGGCAATTGTGTGGCCTTGGGGAGGGGTTTTAGCTTCTCAGAGCCTCAGTTTCCTCATCTGTAGAATGGGGAGATACCACTGCATCTTACAGAGCTGCTGTGAGGATCAAACTAGGCAGAGGGTAAACCATGAAGCAGTGGCTAGGCAGAGAACATTTGGGGCTGGAGAGTGGAACTGCCGTACTCATCTGATCTGCTGTTTTCATTAACAAACCAGGAAGAATGAGAGTGAGAGGGGCTCAGGGCAGTGGCCTAAATACAGGAGGAGGATTATCACCAGTCCAGCTGTCCCTGCCTGGGTTGAGGATGATCAAAGACTCCCCTGCAGCTCCTCGCTCCTGCTCGATCCTCTGCCCTCTGGCTGAGCGTGGCATGCCCCGAGGGCTGCTCTGAGCTCGTGGGAGCCTGGAGGTCAGGCAGCTCCTCATTCATCGACCAAACCTCAGACGCAGAGTTTCCTCTGGATACGATAGAAAATCAGAACACTGGGTGTGGAACAGCCTAGGCTGGGGAAGGAAGCCTGGACTGAAACCTTGGCTCAGCCTCTGACTGGCCCTGTTACATGTGTAGGTCGCATCCTGCCCATAAGCCTCAGTTTCTCCATCTATGAAGGCTTGCTCACTCTTGGGAAGTGTGGTGAGGTGGTGGCCATGACACAGCTCTCACAAAATTGATCAAAAAATGCACCAGGAAGCTCCCCGGAGTCCAGATCCTGCCTCCCTCCCAGGCAGGTTCTAACATCCTCCAGCTGTGCCATATCCAGGGGAAAGAGGCTCAAAAACCCAAAAGCTTTTGAGACCTCTCCAGCCCAGGTCTCTGCAAGAGGAAGCAGGACTGTCTTTTCTTCTCTTTTTTCTTTTAGACAGAATCTCACTCTGTCACCCAGGCTGGAGTGCTATGGTGCCATCATGGCTCAATGCAGCCTCAACCTCCCAAGCTCAAGCCATCCTCCCACCTCAGCCTTCTGAGTAGCTGAGGCCACCGGCGCACACCACCATACCTGGCTAATATTATTTTTTGTAGAGAAAGGATCTCACTATGCAACATAGTGAGATCAAGACGAGGCTGGTCTTGAACTCCTGGGCTCAAGTAATCCTCCCACTTTGGCCTCCCAAAGTACTGGGTTCGCAGGCATGGGCCACTGCACCCAGCCAAGACTGTCATTTTTAATGGCAAAGTTTTCACTGGGCCAGAGAACCAAGCCTGCCTGGGGGCTGGGGTCCAGCCGGGTGGAGTGCTGGGGGAGGGTCTACATGTGGGTGCTCCGAGGGCCTGGTCCTGGCCTGGCCTCAGGGCAGCACTGGCAAGGTCCTTCCTGGATCCTTGTGGTGAGGGGAGTTGTGCCAAGACTTGCATGGCCGCCCAAGAAGCCACTCAGCTCCTAAGAGGTAGGAAGGAGATGCTGACCGGCACGACGAAGGCATCTCCCACTGGCCTCTCTTCGAGGGACTGTGCCTACCAGTAGCCTGGGTGAGACCATCTGGGCCCCAGTTTTGGGCACTTGGGTCAAGAATCTGAGCTCTGAGAAGCCCCATGAATGGTGAGTCTCCTGTTCTTTACCCAGAATTCCCTGGGAAGAGGCCCCATCAGCCCCCATGACCAAACTCAGTGCACAACCCACAGTAAACGCATAGTAACTTCTTATGGAGTGAGAGATGAGAACGAGGCATGAGAGCCTCTCCATAAAGACGTCTCTTATCCATGGTTTTTTCCTTCCGGGGATAAAATCAAAGGGAAGAGGAGAGATATTTCCCAGGAGTCTCTGCACAGGGCCCTCCCAGGGGGTGAGGGAGGCTCTGGAGATGCCTGGCTGTCGGGCGTCCCAGCGTGGGGACCCGAAGGAGGGCAGCACAGTACCAGGCTCTGAGGACACCAGCCATGTGGAGTGCTTGGGTATTTGGGAGTTGACAGTGGAAGAGGAAAGTTTGGGGGTGGGGGGGCAGCTGTTGTGTGTGTGTAAGATTCTACGAGGACAACGATGAGGAGGGGGTTTCTGTAATGTTTTACTGCCCGTCGGAAAGGCAAGTGCGACTCCTGGTGAATGATCCCTTGCATCAAACCTCACCCCCTCCTGACACCTGCTAAAATGAAAGTAAAGGGGTTTCTCAGTGGCGTGACCCACAAAAACATAGAGACCATGACAGGGAAACAGCAGCAGGTTCACGGTGACATCCACGGGAAACAGACGAGCAAGATGGAAGTGACCCAGAAGACAAGAGGAAGCAGAACCCTAAGCCCGCAGTGGGGAGGGTGACACCACCCTGATCTACATCCCAGAATCCCCCACAGGCTCTGTGACTGAGGAAGGAAGACCCTAACTAAGCCTGCAGTGGGGAAGGTGACATCACCTTGATCTACATCCAGGAAGCCCCTACAGACTCTGCAACTGAGGAAGCAGGACCCTAAGCCTGCAGCGGGGAAGACAACACTACCCTGATTTACATCCCAGAATCCTCTACAGAATCTGTGACTGGGGAAGTAGAACCCTAAGCCCACAGCAGGGAAGGTGACACCACCCTGATCTACATCTCGGAATCCCCTACAGGCTCTGCGACTGGAAGCTCCTGGTAGCGCTGGAAATAGAGGCTGAAAGGAAGGCCAATGGCAAGTGTTGAAAGCAGTGGGAGTTCTAGACATCACCCCGCTCAGCACCGTGGGGAGACTGCCCATTCCCAGTCCCTGCAAAAGATGGGAGGTTGTTCTCTGGGGAGAGTACAGTAGATGCTTTCTACACGGGGGATGTCAGACACAGTTGAGAACTGGGGAATGAATAAACACATAGGTGCTGAGCTCTGAGACCTCACCAGCCTTCTTTCTGAACATGGCTCTAGGATGCTAGCAGGCAGAATTTTACTCCCCACTGTTCTAGGGAATCCTCAAAATGACCTCCTCTCTGCCTCCCTCCCAGCCTGACCTCCTCTCAGGTGGACAGGCAGGTTCTAACACCCTCTAGTTGTGCCATATCCAGGGGAAAGAGGCTCAAAAACCCAAAAGCCTTTGAGATCCTTCCAGCCCAGGCCTCTGCAAGAGGAAGCAGGACTGTCTCAGATCGCCCTTCAGTGACGCTCCCAGGTGATAAATCCCACCTAAGGACTTTAGCTTTAAAACAGCTTTTTAGCGACCACCCCTCACTCATAACCCTGAGCCCTTGATGACAAGATATCTGAGAAAGGCCTCTGTCATGAAAGTTGAGAACCCAAACAAGCAAGTGGGAAAAGCACCTTGAAGGAAAAAGGAGAGGACGCTCCAAAAAAGAGAAAGAGCAGAAGAAATCACCCAGAAAGAAAAGCAAAAAGGCGAAGATAAAAAGTAGAAGAGAAAAGAGAGAATAAAGGACCAATCTAGAATGTATAGCAGCAGGATATTAGAGTTCCAGAAAGAAAGAACCAAGAAAACAGAAGGGAGAAAGTTATCAATCAAATAATTAAAGGAAAGGTGCCAGAGCTGAAGGACATGAGTTTCCAGACTAAATGGGTCCTCTGCATGCCTCACACACAGGGGAAAGGACTCATGCCAATGATTATTAATTGTTGTTGGAAATATCAGAATAGTCAAGTAAAAGAAAAGAGTCTACAAGTTTCAAAAAAAAAAAATACAGTTCATGAAGAAAGACCAGGAAACAGAAAGGCTTTGGACCTCTCAATAACAACAGTGAAAGCTAAAATGCAATTAAGTGATGCTTTCCAAATTCTAAAGAAAAATGATATCCAACCTACAATTCCAACTAAACGCTCAGTCAAATGCCAGGTTCAGTGGCATGCACCTGCAATCCCAGCGCTTTGGGAGGCTGAGGTGGGAGAATCAATTGAGCCTAGGAGTTCAAGACCAGCCTAGGCAACATAGTGGAACCTCATTGCTACAAAAAATAAATAAATAAGTAAATTCTCAGTCGAGTATAAGAGGCGAAAAAGACATTTTCAGATATGTAAGTTGTAAAAACGTTTACCTCCATGCACGCTTTATCAGAAAGCTACCAAAGGATGTGCTCCACCAAAAGAGGGGGAGTAAATGGAGAGACACGAAAACAGAAAATGCAAGACCCAAGAGAGTGGTGAGAAGAATCTGAGATGGTCATGAAAGGACCAGGGTGGTAACATGTACCAGGCTCAGAGGGCAACCCAGTCCTGGTTAGAGCATGTTAGAAGGCTCCAAGAGAAATGTTGCTAAGTAAATAAAATATACAGGAAACTTCTCACTTCTAAATGCCTTTGAAGAAGATTTAGAAGATTGGCAGAGGTTTGGTGTCAATTCAGTGAAAAGTACATAGATAACTAAGCAAAAGCAATGATGACGTCCAGGAAAAATAAACAAAACTAAACAGAAAGGGAAAGTAACCCCAGCTTATTTCATGACTCAGCTCTGAACAGTGTATGCGGTCATAATAATACAAAACACTGAATACTGATCTCTCCCAAACTATCAAATAACTATATTGGGAGGGCAGGGGGATGAGGAGTGAGGAATAGAACAGGTGTCCAGGAGGGGAAGAGCTTTAGCTCTTCTTAGGGGAAGTCAACAGCTGAACTATCAAGAAGGAGCAATACAAGGTGCTCTATAAAGATACAGAGGCAAATAAAGAATCAGCCAACAGCTGAAAATGGTTGCCTTAGAGAAGGGGAAATGTAGCAACCTTCATAGAGCAACTTAACTCCTGGCACACATGAATAATTTTGATTTAAAAACTTAAAAAAGAGCGAGGGCTCACACCTGTAATTCCAGCACTTTGGGAGGTCGATGCAGGTGGATCACTTGAGGTCAGGAGTTTGAGGCTAGCCTGGCCAATATGGTAAAACCCTATCTCTACTAAAAAAAATACAAAAATTATCTGGGCGTGGTGGCAGGTGCCTGTAATCCCAGCTACCTGGGAGGCCGAGGTGGGAAAATTGCTTGAACCTGGGAGGGAGAGGTTGCAGTGAGCCAAGACTGCCCCATTGTAGTACAGCCTGGGTGACAAGAGCAAGAAACTTCATCTCAAAAAAAAAAAAAAAAAAAAACTTAAAAAAAAGGCCAGGCACAGTGGCTTACACCTGTAATCCTAGCACTTTGGAAGGCCGAGGCAGGCAGATCAGTTGAGGTCAGGAGTTCAAGACCAACCTGGCCAACATGGTGAAACCCCATCTCTACCAAAAATACAAAAATTAGCCGGGCATGGTGGCAGGCACCTGTAATCTCAGCTACTCGGGAGACTGAGGCAGGAGAATTGCTTGAACCTGGGAGGTAGAGGTTGCAGTGAGCCTAGATGGTGCCACTGCCCTTTAGCCTGGGCAACAAAGCGAGACACCATCTCAAATAAATAAATAATAAAAATTTTTAATTAGAATGAAAATTAAGGCTAGGTGTGGTGGCTCATACCTGTAATCCCAGCACTTTGAGAGGCTGAGGCAGGAGGATTGCTTAAACTCAGGAGTTCAAGACCAGCCAGACAACATGGCAAGACCCCATCTCTATGAAAAATAAAAAAATTAGCTGGATGTGGTGGTACACGCCTGTGGTCCCAGCTACTCAGGAGGCTGAGGTAGGAGGATCACTTTAGCCGGGAGATTGAGGCTGCAGGGAGCTGTGTTCACACCACTGCACACTAGCCTGGGCACCAGAGTGCGACCCTGTCTCTAAATAAATAAATATTAAATGTTTAAAAATACACTACCATCCCAACTCCACCTACTTTTAGGATTTCTTGAAAGTCTGAGTAAATAAATATCAGGACTTTTCATTGCTTTCAGCCTTGGGAGTGAGTTCTTTGCAAGCTATTCTAAGCAAATACGCACCAGACTGTAAGCAGGGCTCAGAAAGACTCAGAAAACTTGGGGGGATAGATGGAAGCTGAGATGGAGCTGAAACCTTAGGGGCCATCCTGACCGTACCTCCCTACACCTCTCTGGGCAGGTTTCCAAACCTCTCTGCGCTGTGACAGATGGGATGAAGTGTAGTAGGGGCAGGTCTATGCAAAGACCATCTGCCTGCAGGAAGTTCCAAGCAGGAGGAGGGAAGAGGCCAGGGGTTTGGGGTGGCCCCCGCCAGTGCACAGGCCTCCACCCTACCTGCTCCAAGACCCTGCCATCTTCCTTCAGGCCCTGTTTCCAGCCATCCGTGCTCACAAAGTCAGCTCTGGGCCCGGAAACTAGAAACCCGAGTCACGCCATGCCACGCTCATCTGTGTTTACAGAAAGCAAGATAATTATTTACAAGAACAGAAACATTGAGCTAATACACTCTTAAATACACCAAATACATCAGACCAGAAGAAAACAGAAACTGCCGAGTGGAAAGGGGGCACGGTGTCCCGTCGCTTTGCAGGGCACTCCGGTCAGCAGGCTCCTCTCACTACCCAGGACATTCTCTCGCCTTGCTCTCCGAGGATGGGCAGACCCTTCCCAATATTCACAAGCCTGCTTTTTCCACAAGTTAAGAAAACAGAACTTTCTTCCCAGACCACTCAAGCCCCTGAGCCAAGTTATATCAGTACCCAGAGCTCCCTGGGGCCCAGTTCTCAAAGCCTATTCCAGAGACTGTTCTGGGCAGTGTGAGTCACGCAGCTCCGGTCCTTGCAGCCGCAGAGGACGCAGGCACACCCGGGGCCCCCACCTCCCAGCAAGCCTCTCCTTGCTCATTTTGGGAAGCAAGACTTCTGCTTTGTCCAGAATCGGAAAGACACGGAAGGAATCTTTAGTCCTCGAACTAGGTCTCCAAAAGCTGGTCTAAGCCCTAGGGATGAGTCAGTGACAAAGTTCTTGACAACCAGTGACAAACGGAGAACAATAAGGAAAGAGGGGTGTGTCTGAAAAACACTGGAGGCTTCTTACATTTTTGTTTTAAAAGTAACATTTCTTTAAAATAAAATGATGGTCACTGATGGTGGATGACATATTTTTTTAATGTCCTTACTTGGCAAAACTGAAAGTTGGCGTCTCTAGTCCCGCCTCAAAAAAGGATTTGTTTTTTTTAAATAAAAAGTCTGGGACCAGGCTGGGGAGGCTAGTGGGAGGGACAGGGGCGGGGCAGGCAGGGATGTTAATGAGTGCAAAAAAAATAGAATGAATAAGACCTGCTATTGGATAGCACAACGGGGTATTGTGGTCTATATATATATATATATATATATATATATATATATATAACATATATAGGTATTATAGTCAATAATAATTGTACATTTGGAAATAACTTAGAGTGTAATTGGATTGTTTGTAACTCAAAGGATAAATGCTTGAAGAGACGGATTCCCCGTTCTCCACAATGTGCTTATTTCACATTGCATCACAGCATCTCATGTACCCCATAAATATATACACCTAATATGTACCATAATTTTTTTTTTACATCTGGGACATACTGTGGTAGATAACACACTGCAAAAGAGAGTAAGACCAAGCCCTAGGGCCAGAACCACAGACTCAGAGAGTGAGGAGGGCACCAGAGCATCGGTCCAATCTCCCTTTGAGACCTAAGGATGCTGGAACACCCCGCAGTGACAGAGCGCGCATTCCCTCTGTGCATAGCGCTGGCAGTTAGGGAGTGTTTCCTTGTATTGTGGAGAAACCTGCATGTACTTGAACCTGGACCTTTGCCTGGGACCACCTAGAGTGAGACCTTTCCTCTTCTAAGGACAGCCTTTCACCTGCAGAAAACAGGCTCCACCTCCCACCGCTTCCCACCCCAACTTGCACAGACAGTTTTGTTTGCTGTGCAGAAGCTCTTTAGTTTAATTAGATTCCATTTGTTAACTTTTGCTTTTGTTGCAACTGCTTTTGGCAATTTCATCATGAAATCTCTGCCCATGCCTATGTCCCGAATGGTATTGCCTAGATTTTCTTCTAGGGTTTTTATGGTTTGGGGTTTTACATTTTTTAATCCACCTTGAGTTAATTTTTGTATAAGGTATAAGGAAGGGACCAGGTTTCAATTTTCTGCATATGACTAACCAGTTCTCCCAGAATCATTTACTGAATAGGGAATTCTTTCCACATTGCTTGTTTTTGTCATGTGTCAAAGATCAGATCGTTGTAGATGTCTGGCCTTATTTCTGGGTTCTTTATTCTGTTCCATTGGTCTATGTGTCTGTTTTTGTATTAGAATCATGCTGTTTTGGTTATTGTAGCCTTGTAGTATAGTTAACTGAGATCTAATTGCCCTTTTGCTTCTCCCTACCACAATCATTCCTCTTGCGGTGTGATTTGCCCAAGATCACGTGGCTAGCAAGTGAATCCAAACCTAGGTCTTTCACACCTGACCCAGTGCCTATCCCTAGTTCTCTAGGTGGGGCAATGGCTCAGGGTCTTCAGTTCATAAGATGGTTCTGGCTGTTGGAGACCAGTTGGAAAAGCAAGAAAGAAACTCAAGTAGAAAAATAAAAGCAACACACACACACACACACACAACACAATGGGATTCCAATCAACATGTATATGTCTGCACAGAAAAAAGTCTGGAAAGAAATAAGCCAAAATGGTTGTGGCAGTCATCCCTTGAAGTGAACGAATAGATCGTTTTTATCTTATTTTTGTTTTTCTGTGTTTTCTAGTTTTTCTACAATGAGTTGGCTCTTATTTGTATAATAGAATAAAATCATGACCATTCTGGAAGATTAAATCAGAAAAGTAAATTAAAGTCATGTGGCCAAGATCCTGCTTCTCAGCTGCTCTCCAGTGAGCAAGCTCATGGGGAAGAGGGAGTCTGAGACTCCAGAAAAGGTGGAGCATCCCAGCCCCACCCTGTGCACCCAGCCTACCTGTTGGGAAGAGCAGGCCTCACCCTGCCTGCCTCACCCCAGGTCTTCTCAAGCCTTGCTGCACCCCACCCCTAACCCCAACAGGCTCCTCATCCCTGACATGGAAGACAGGAACAGGTGGGGAGCATAAAAGAGGGTGCAGACGACAATGGCTCACGCCCCCTACCCGCCCCCGGGTTTCTTACCCAGCACAAGGTGTTCATGTTGGTTTATAGATGGGGGATGTAACATGTGTGGAGTGTGATCACGCCAGGCCCAGACGCAGCCCTCCTGATCTTAGTCCAGTGCTTACTCTTTTGGGGCTTCAAACGGAGCCCCCGGCCCTGCTGAGAAAAAGCTATTGCTGGAGGAAGATATGTTGGGGCCATGGATCACCAGCATCCTCCATGTCACCCCTCCAGTTTGGCTCCCTGTGGGCCCTCTGTGGTGTCTGGAAGACCCACGCACATGGTCTGTGCTTGGCCAAGCCCTGATTAGAATTGGGGGGCCCTGCTTGGGTCAGAGTCCAGGCTGACTCCCCCAGAGCAGGGACCCGTTCAGACTATTCCAGACGTGGCCCCTGGGAAGTTGTTTCCCTCTTGGGACCTCCGTTTCCCCATGAGTAAAATCGGGGTGGGGAGCATTTGACAGTGACTAGACTGGGTGGTCTCTAAGTTTCTTTCTAGTCTCAGCATTCAGAGAGTCTGGGACTGACCAGTGACCCTGCCCCCACCCAGGGGAGGCAGAAGCTTCCCGTCAGCCCTGCCTCTCTGGCTGGCCCTGGCCCCGGGTCCCTTAGTGGATGGTCTGGGTCTGAGAGAAGTCCCAGCCGCATGTGTATGTATGGTGGAGCCCACACACGTGTGCACATGGGGTGTGGCTGTGTGGAGGTAAGGCCGGGAAAGGACGGGGTGCTAGGAAGACAGGCTCCCCATTTTGTTTCTAGCACAGCGACAGTCTCTGATTCACTCACCTTTCCAGGGGTTCTATTTCTTTCCCCTCCAGGATCCCAGCTTCTCCCAGCTACCCCCACCCAACTACCCCCCCCACCTTTTCTCATTCATCTTCTCCCTTCCAGCCTCTATTTCAAGACCCAGCTTTGTGAATTTTCCTCCGTCCCTGTCTGCCCTGCAGATAGGCCTGTCACCTAGGAGGGGCGGTGCAGCTGTGGGTGGAATGACATGTCTGTGCCCCCTCCACGTCCCTTCCTCAGGAGCCAGCCTCCTCCACCCTGGTGTCCCCGGGCCTCTTCCAAGTGATGCCCACAGCTCTCAGAGCCCAGTTCGTTCCAGACAGAAATGAAGATGGGCTCTCATTGCACAATGACAAACTGAAATCATTATTCTGCCAAGATCCGAATGAAAAATACAGAAGCCTGACGTAGCCATGATTTGTTACCGTGACATTGCCTCTCAATGCGATGCACAAATTTTAATTAAAATCTCAGGAGTGATTTTTGGAGTCCTTTATTGTGTGCCTCTGGGCTCTTCCAGGCTGCCCTGGGGGAAGGGCAGGGCCTCTCTATAACACAGAGAAAGGCTCAGATAACTGTCCCTAAAGGATTGGGAGGTGGGGGGAGCAGGGACAGCTCAGGCCGGCATTGCCTGTGAGGGGCCCGGGTCTTAGTATGCATGTGGTCACTCCCAGCCTCCCTCACCGCTCTACCCATTTTGCAGGTGAAGAAACCAAGACCAGGGAAGGTTTGACAAGGACCCACCCATAGCAAGGGTTAGCAAGGGTGTGTGTTTGTGGGGCACAGGAGCGTGTTCTGGGTGCGTGGAAGGTGAGATTCAGCCCAGGAAAAGTTGGGGAAGCTGAGAGGGAAGGAGCACTCAACCAGCCCTCTGTGTAGCAGGAGCCGCTAGCTCAGGGACAGTTGGCTAAATTGCAGGTGAGATGAGGAGAGAGCATTGCAAGAGCAGAAATGCAAATGCCCTGCTTTCTGTTAGCCACTCCCGGAGCTGGAAGAAGGCAGGTTGGGAGGACATTCTACCTCCGGCTTCTCAGAGAAGAACCTGAGAAAAGGCTCAGTCCCTCCAGAAAAGCCTCAGTCCCCCGAGGCTGCCTGAGGAGAAGAGAAGGGCTGAGGGGCTGCGCTGATGGCCAGGGTGGTGCCCTGGCTTCCTCAAGGCCTAACGGTCCTGGAGGGGACTGGCCTAGGATCACTTGCCCTAGTTTGGGGCTCAACAGACAGCAGACGGAACTGGCTGGTGCGGGGTCGCTGGGGCGAGGGTTAAGTAAAGAGTGAGCAGACAGCGTCCGGTGGACTGCAAGCTGAAGCCCACCCCAAGACCCACGGGCTGGCCCCGGAGGCTGATCCGCAGGGCCAGTAAGAGCCTCCAGCTAGGCACCACCTCCCATGGTGAGGCCTGGAACAAGTCTCATGCCCTCTCTGCCCCTGGCCTCCCCTGAGAAGTAGTGACAGTTACCGCACTGTCCTGCTCTAAGACCAAGGTGAGGATAGAGGGAGGCCAGATGTGGCCAGGAAGCGTTTGGAAGCCAGGTCCTCGGGGTCCTCTGCCTGGAGGATCAGGAGCCCCTTGGAGTGAGGTGACCATCTGACAGCACGGAGTGCTCACCCCACCCCACCCCACCCCTCCCAGCAGCCATCAGCCCATCAGCAGGTCCCACTGATGCTGCCTCGCCGCAGCCACCACCCTGGACTTACCCGCAGGGCCGGCAGGGAGCTGACCTGGTCCATGGTGAGCGTTGCCTCCTTATAGTGCTTCCCGGGAGGGCAGAGCTTCAGGAAGGTGTCGTGGATGCTGAGAAGAGAGGCGTGAAGGCCATGTGAGTGGGAGGGAGGCCAGCAAGCTCATCTCCTGCTGCAGGGGGCGGGGTGTCACTTTGGGGAAGGAGACTCGGGGTTGACTGACAGAGGAGGCTGCAATCAATAATAATAAAACACAGTAACAAATATGTCTTCTAGAAACATCCCTGGGCCCTCAGGCGTGCCAGGCACACCATGGGGGATGCAGAAATGAGCCATGTGAGAGGAAAGTTAGGCAAATATGTCCTGTAGCCAGCTGCACACTCTACGAGGGGTCGTCACAGGATGTCAGAGCTGAAAGGCCTCTGTCCCGTCCCTCGGTTACGGATGAGGAAGACAGCAGGACTGTGGGGAAGCCAGGGTCCCCTCCTCTGGCCATCTGCCCCGTTTCATCCTCAACCTAAGAAAGGAGGTCACTTCATGGGCCTGAGTGAGCCGGGATTAGAACCAGCTGCCTGCCACCAGCAAACCACCAGCCTTCCTAGGCCATTGTGGACTGGGTGTCTTCCTAATTGTCCCTGTCATTGACGTCTCTGTCTATAAGACCCCATGCCAGTCAACAGGATTTTGCTTATAAGATACAGTCAGGAGATGAAATGGCCGTGTGACCCCTGAGAGGAGGAGGGCAAGAGGGAGCACTGCCCCAGGCCGAGAGAGGACGAGCCCTCATTCCTTGTCCCTCTCACCCTATCCTGGACCCGAGACCCTGTCCACCGTCAGGCTCTTAGGCAGACAGTGAAAGGAAGACAGTGTTGCCCTGGGACCCAGGAGGCCTGGATGCCAGAACCTGAACTGCTGTGGCAGGGCTGTGTGACCTCAAGCAACTCACTTGACATTTCTGAGCTTTAGTTTCAACATCTGGATAAGGGAGAGAACGATACCTCTCTTGGAGGGCTGTGGTGTGAAGGAGGCTGAAGGGTGTGTGTGTTTATGTGTAAATGGTGGACAGTGGATGGTGGGGTGACCACAGGCTGGTTAAAAACACTGTCTCTAGAGCCAGCCAGATCTACGTTCAGGTCCTGACTCTGCCACTTCATAGTTCTAAGACGTGGAGCAAGGCTCTGAGTCCACCTGAGCCTCAGCCTCCTCCTCTTTGCAGTGGGGGTAATGAATCTCCCCGTGCATGCTTGTGAGGATTGAATGAGGGGAGGTGTATGAAACATCAGGGCAGCGTGTGGTAAGTGAGAGTGTTTGTGTTACCCAGGGCCCCGGAGGGGACACCCAGCCTGCCCCTCTCTCTGTGTTCCTCTCCTATACTCCAGGAGCCCCTGTGCCCTCGGCCTGGGCACAACCCACACCTAGACTGTGACAGTGGGAGCCCCCCACCCTGACCCCGACTTGCTCTCCCCTCTCTTCATGGTCCCCTCCGTGCTCCAAAATGACCCCTCCCTCCTTTACACCTTTCCTGTTCCTCTCCTGTCTTCCATCAAACAAACCTCTATTCTCCTTGGAGTGCTAAGAGGCCAGTAATCCCATGAAAGGACTCTGCATGCAGGAGTGAGTGACTAATAGTCCCCTATTGACATTCCAGGACTTGTGGTTTGTTGACTCGAGTGAGGCTCTGATTGGTGGAATTTAGGGACATGTAACGAAGTGAAGACGGTGCAGTGGCTCACACCACCAGTAATCCCAGCCCTTCGGGAGGCCGAGGTGGGAAAATCGATTGAGTCCAAGAGTTTAAGACCACCCTGGGCAACATAGGGAGACTCTATCTCTACAAAAACTTTGAAAATTAGCCAGGCATGTTAGCATGCACCTATAGTTCTAGCTATCTGGGAGGCTGAAGTGGGAGGATCACTTGAGTCCAGGAGGTTGAGGCTCCAGCGAGCTGTGATTGTACTACTGCACTCCAGCCTGGGCAACGGAGCAAGACCCTGTCTCAAAGAACAACAGAAACTAAGTGAAGAGTGTGGGTGGAGACTCAGAGGTAGAGCAGGAGGCTCTCCCAGGGCCCTGACGATAGCAGGTGGAGGCCTCACACACCGCCACCACTCACCGTTTCACATGTCACTGACTAGAAAAACATCCTTCAGATCCCAGCCGTGGGATTCTGCGCACTCACTGCACTCTGTGCCCTGTGAGGCTCATCTCTATTGACAACGTTCCCACCTCCCTTGCCCTCCGGCTTAAAGGAAGCTCCAGGAGGATTGGAGGCATGAGAGAGGGATGGGGATTTATCCTCCCCTCCCTCCAGCCCCACACGACTCTGCAGTGTCTGTGTTCCACTGTTTCGGGCTAACGGCCAACTTCTGCAGCTCCAGCTCTCAGCTGGCACCTCATGCCTGGGGCAGTCAGGACTGGCCCCTGGGTGGGTCCCTGGGCCTCCTTCTGAACAGTTCCTTCACTGCAAAGCACCTTCAAAGACCCTGCTGAGTGTGCCACCTGTTTCCTGCTGGGATGCTCACAGATCTATCTGGATCCTATTTCTCTGCCTCTAGCTGTGAGATCTGAGGCAAACTGCCGGACCTCTCTGAACACGCAGGCCCAGGTTCAAATCTTGACTCTGTCCTATGGGGAGCCAACATCTTTCCAGAGGCATTGCGCAGACCCATGCAAGGGCTGACGGATGGGAGCGCCATGTGGTATCCATGGAGAGCACCATGACTGCTGCCTTGGCCACAGAAGGAGCCTGAGCTGTCACTAGGGTCTAGGGACTGCACACATTTGGGAGGGAGCAGAAAGCAGGGTGTGGAATGGGTTGGGGAAGAGATTCTCGAGGAAGGTACTGGGGTGCGGGGTGGGCACCACAGGTCAACAAGGAGGAAGAAAATCTATCACTGCTGAAGTCTCCAGAGGCCCACAAGGGGCAGGGGGCAGGCCGGGCGCAGCGGCTCATGCCTGTAATCCCAGCACTTTGGGAGGCTGAGACAGGCAGATCACTTGAGGTCAGGGGTTTGAGACCAGCCTGGCCAACATGGTGAAACCCCGTCTCTACCAAAAATATTAAAAATTAGCCGAGCATGGCGGTGTGCTCCTGTAATCCCAGCTACTAGGGAGGCTGAGGCAGGAGAATCGCTTGAACCCAGGAGGTGGAAGTTGTGGTGAGCCGAGATGGTACCACTGCACTCCAGCCTGCCTGAGTGACAGAGCAAGACTCCATCTCAAAAAAAAAAAAAAAAAGATCAGGGGCAGTGGGAGTGGCCGCCACCAGCCAAGAGGAGCATTTTATCACTGTTATTGTTAGAATTGCTGGCATAAGGCCGGGCACGATGGCTCACATCTGTAATCCCAGCACTTTGGAAGGCCTAGGCAGGCGGATCACAAGGTCAGGAATTCGAGACCAGCCTGATCACCATGGTGAAACCTATCTCTACTAAAAAAACACAAAAATGAGTCAGGTGTGGTGCCGCATGCCTGTAATCCCAGCTACTCGGGAGACTGAGGCAGAAGAATCACTTGAACCCGGAGGTGGAGGTTGTGGTAAGCCAAGAGTGATCCACTGCACTCCTGCCTGGGCAACAGAATGAGACCCCTTCTCAAAAAAAAAAAAAAAAAAAAGAAGAATTGCTGGTGTGAGGTGATAAAGAGCAGACGAACTTTTAGTAAGATCAATTTTCAACAAAAATTAATGTTTTGTCATTTTTTAATCTCTAAGGCAATATGCAAGTGCACTTGGGCTCCCTGCCCCCAACCACAGGCACCACTGTGAGTTCCTGCTCTATGCAGCCAGCTCTCACGGACATTCTTCATTTTTCATGCCAATCTTGCAAGGAAGGGGCCATTGTTTTTTTTACAGAAGAGGAAACTGAAAGTCAAGTAGGTAAAATAATCTACCTACGGTCACACAGTGTTAAATGTTAAAGACACAGACACCAAGGCTCTTTCCCCAGAAGGCATCAGGGACTGCTGAAGGACAGAGAAGAAACTCCCCTGCCCTCAACACCCTCTTCTCATGACAAAGGCTGTGTGCCGGGTGCACTCACACACATCTTCTCACTGAATCTTCCCAACAACTCCTGTGGGAGAAGTAGAGGGGCCACCATTTCTATAGATAGGTAAACTGAGGCTCAGAGAGTTTAAGGGTTGTACCTAAGGTTATACAGCTGGGAAGAGACAGAGTGGAGGGCTGAACCCTAAACCATGATCTTCAGGCTGTGCCACCCACCCCTAAAGGGCCCACCTTTCTTCCAGGTGAGAGACTCAAGTGGCCTCCCCTGGAGAGCCCTCTGGTGAGGGTGCTAGTGGGGGGCCCTGCCTGGAGTTGGTGCCCTCCTATGCTGCAGAGTGGGCAGGCTGCCCACAGATGAATCGTGGCTGCATCTCGGCTGCCACAAAATGTTCTCCTCCTCCAAATATGGATCAGCCAGCTCTAAAAGGAACCCTGAATTAATCACTAATGGACTCAAAAGTCAAAGCCATTTGAAAAACTCACACGTTCAGCCTGCCAGCAATCCAGCAGCCCGGCCATGGCTCCCTTCCACACTGCCCGGAGAGGGAGGAGGGGCTGTCTGCGGGAGCAGGGGCCCTAAGACAGGGTGGAGGCCACTCCACCGCTGACTCTCCGTGGGACCTTGGACTCACTAAGTCCCGTTTCGGGCCTCAGTTTCCCTTCTGTGAAACGAGAGGCACAGCATCCCCCCTGGCTCCCTCCAGTTTAGGAATCCTGTGATTCTAGGTTTTCCTGCCTCTCTCTGGCATCCCATTTACCCCCTTGCCTCTGACCCTCTAGTTTAGTGGTTCTCAACGGGATCCGATGTAAGAATAAGTAGGGAGTTTGTAAAAGGATCTGCCCTCCCCACCCCTTGAGATTCTCATTCAAAGCCAGGATACAGCCCGAGGCATCCACAGGTTCCACAAGCTTCTCAGTATTTCTACTGCCCCAGCAAGATCAAGAACACGACAAGCCTGAATTCCCGCTCCTCAAGTCCCAGCCTGGACTTGCCTTTCTGGCTTCACCCCCACCCCATGGGGTCAATAGTCCTTTGCTCTATGGTATTGTATAGTAGATATTTTATAAATGGTCCTTCTTTAGCCTGAAAATGTGGCTTTTAGTTCCCTGATCTGCTACTTCCAATCTGTGTGAGCTTGAGAAAATTACTTCATTTCTTTGAGCTGATTTCCTCATTTGCAAAAAGAGGGGATAATAATACCATGGTAATAACAGCAGCCACATACTTGGGGCTGACCCATGTGCCAGGCGTTGCTCTAACAATGACAGATTTGATCTTCCAGTTGTCCCAATAATACCTTGTGAGATTAGGTTCTACTTCTCTCAACTATTTTGTAAGGATGGAAACTGAGGCTCAGTGAGGGTAAGACACTCCCCCGTGTTTGCACAGCTACTAAGTGGCAGAGCGGAGCCTCAAACCCAGGCCTTTGGCTTCCAGGAAATAAACCTGTAGCCAACCACTCCCCCTCCTGGCCTTGAGGTGCCCGTTAATGGCCAGGACAGGGCCATGAAGTCTACAAATCGTTGTAGCCTCCACAGGTGCTAGGAAGAAACAGGCCCTGTGGCTGGATCGGCCTGGGCAGAGGCTGGGAGCAAAGCTGCAGGCTCCTAAACAAGACCCCACCCCACCCAAGAGGGTGTCAGGAGCCATCCCAGGTGATGCAGAGTAGTCCGAAGAGCTCAGACTGAGTCAGGCTGACCTGCGCCTGAGACACAGAGGTCTGGGCTGGAGTCAGGCTGTGCCTTGCCCAGGAAGCCACATGGGCCCTCTTTGGGTCTGCAGGGTCTGAAGCCACAGCCAGAAGGGCCTGGGCCCAGAAGACGCATATGGGGAAAAGGCTTCTTCTGGGACAACCAATTTAACCAGTCAGAAAGGGCTGCTGCGATACTGAGGCGGAAAGGGACCTTGCTTTTGCTGAGATCAAAAACATGTGAAAGGGAAGTCCCATAGGCTGAAACTTAGGGTGAACAGACCTCTTCTTGGAGGGCCAAACCAAAGCAGCCATGGATGGGGAAGGGGCTGGCTCCAAGACAAGTCTAGCACATGAGGTCTCCCAGATCTGTCCCCGGGAGGTGCCATCTGCAGATCTGGTGCCCAGACCTTTATGTCCCTATGCAAGCCACAGATAAGAAGGTGGGAAAGTGCTGGACAGAGCAGCCGCCCTGCAAAGATTACTCCTACCTATAGGTCTCTTGAATACATTTTTAACTGGCTAAGTCCATCCAACTGTACGGCCATCTGGGCCACATTTCTCTATCATACTCATAGGAAAATCACAAGACATTGTCAGAGGCCACAGCGGAAAATCATTCAAAAGTGACTGGGGCTTGGTCTGGCTCAACTTGGCTTTGGCAGCCCAGGATGGCCACTTTCTCCCAGAATATCACATTGCTTTCTGCTCCCTGAGCCAGACCAACTGGGCATCCACATCACAGCTGTCCCCTCACTTTACAGACAGTACACTCACACCAACCCTAACGTATTCCACTCCCCACAGCCCTGCCAAGAAGATAACCTACTATCAGCTTGTGTGTCTGTTTCCAGGGATATTCTCCTCTGGGTGTTATGTATGAACAGACCTTTATTTCACAAGAGCAGTAGCAGCCTGTATGAATTAGTCTTGTTTGCCAAAGTAATACAGTTAAATAGATGAAAAATGCAAATAGTACTGTGAGGCTTACAATCAAAGTTACTAATACTCTGTACCCCACACCACCTCTCTAACCCTGCTTTCCAGAGGCAGCAGTTTGGCAGCATGTTGCTATTTCACTTAGTTTCTGCTAATATTTACATGGCACTTCTAAATGCTGTGCTGATGCTGCCTTTTGTTGTTGTTTTCACTATCGACATTATCTTGTGAACTCTTACTAGAAAAAAAGAGGATTTTTTTCTCTACATATACTTCTTTTCTTTTCCCCAACCTCTCAATATAAAACAATTTTCCTGAATGAATATTTGGTGTTTATAATGATATTATATGTTGTATATGCATTATTCAAACATTGCTCATGCTGAGTTCCCTAGTGCAACATGATTACATTTCCTTTCTTGCAAGCTTTTTGTTTTTCCCAGAGTTAATAATCACCTTTGATTTTTCGTTTCGGTGTTTGTGTGAGTATCTTTATTTCATCCTCAAACTTTCCGCAGAACTGTAAAGTACCTCTCAATATGGTATGTAGATAGATTCATTATGTCTTCTTAGAGGCACCACTCCTGGAACCCCTGACTCCTTAATTCTAATCTGGACTGATTGCTTTCCAGGCCAACCATACTGCTGTCATCCTTCAGCTTCTCTTTGCTATCTTCCTTGTAATTCGTTTTGCCTCTAGGTTGAAAGCCTTTGTTTCCCTGATCCTGGGTCTTCTTTCTTCTTGGTTTACTCACCAGTTTTAATGAAGCACATCCCCCAAAAGCTGTCTAAGAGAAGGGCCATAAGAGATCATTTTTGTTTAATTTGCATGTCAAAAAGTATTGTTATCCTGCCTTCACTCTTGATTAATGGTTTAGCTAGAACTTAATTCTAGATTGAAATTTTTTTCCTTAGAATTTTGAATGTGTTTAGCCACTGTCTTTCAACATAAGTCCAAAGCTATTCTAATTCCTGATTCTCTGTAGTCTGTTTTTCTCTCTGTGGAAGCACTTAGGATCTATCTTCCCATCATCTCTGGCATTCTAAAATGTCATGATTATATGACTTGTTATATGTAAGCGGGTGTTTTTTATTCTTTCCTCAAATACCTGGTGGCCCTTAACTTCCAATTTCTACTTACAGGGAGGCTCTAAAATGCTGACCAGAAGCTCACTCTGCTCTTCATCACACTGGCAGCCGGAGTCAGGGGACTGTCTGGCTCCAGCTCTCCCAAGTTGGTTAGCTCCTGCCTTCCACTGGGGCAGGGCAGGGAAGTGGATGACAGAGTGAGAAAGAAGGAATCACATAAAACCTTCAATCTGCCTTTCTGTTTTCACCTTCTCCTGCATCCTGGCATTCAGAGGTTCTTGAGCCTTTCTGGGTTCTCAATTCCATCACCCAGCCCCTGCAGGCAAAACTCTTTCAGCTTTCTATTGGGCTAAGTCTGTATCATGGGTCTATCTGCTTTGCACTTCAAAAATTTTTGTTGACCTCTCTCATCTGCTGTCATCGCTTGTGTTCTCTGTCCTTATGGATTCCTTTCTTTCTTTTTCTCCTCCTCCTCCTCCTCCTCCTCCTCCTCCTTCTCCTCCTTCTTCTCCTCCTCCTTCTTCTTCTTTTTAAATTCCTTTAATCTCCTTTTGGTAGAGGAAACAGAGGTCAAAGAAAATGCTCTATTCTCCGTGTAACTGGAAGCCCCCTGCACTTTGCTTTCTTAACTTCATAATGTATCTTGGAGATGGCTTTATATCAAACAGAAAGCTCCTCCTCCTCCTCTCCAAGGGCAATTTCCCACAGATGGATGAATCAGCGCTTACTTCACCTGTGTCCTCTTCATGCAAGTGCAATGGCCGGGTCAAGGTGTACATCTCATTTTGAACTGGGACATTTCAGCATCTCCTACTTTCACTGGTCCTCTTCCGTTCTTCAAAGCTCTTGACAACTATTCCACATCCTCAGCTCTCCCCAGGTTGTGGTCTCCTGGGTCTTGAGACTCCCCTTGGCTTAAAGCAGCAGAGAGCTCTTGCTAGTATCACCTTCTCATTTGGGAGTTTCTGCACTGCTGCCCCAACCCCATCATCAGGAGCTACCCAAGGGCAGGCATGGGCCCCTCAGGCTCAGGAATGGGCTGTCAGGAGAAGGGGCAGGCCAGAAAGAGGTTTGAGAACTGCTTGTTGGAGAAGTTTGCAATGAACCGTGAACTGTGAGCTGTGAACTGGAGCCTTCCCTGGCAGCACTCACCAGGACCCGCCTCCCCAGCAAAACACAGAGCCAAACTGTGCTTTTCTCAGGGGGAAGGCACCCTCCATGGGGATGGAAACAGACCGGAAACAGGATCTAGGAGGAGGTCACCTCAGGGCCTGGGTGGGAGGTTCAAAAGGGAGGCATCCCTAAGCATGGCTCGCTTCCAAGGAAATCTTTCTCTGAAGGCCAATGCAGAACAAATGAAAATGGAGGATCGATGTTCAAGAGAGAGCCTGAACCCCTCCCATCCTCCTCTCTCTCCCCTCATCCCCCACCCCATGCTCTCTCCTTGCGTATAGGAGGAGCCCCAGGGGTGGATCCAATAATGCCATTTGAAGCCCCTGGGGTGGAAAGAGGGCCAGGCATGGCCATGCCCCATTGCTGAGAGTATAAACTGGTGCGGCTCCTTTGAAGGACAACATTGTCATACCTATCGAAGTTCTAAATTGTAGGCGGGGTGCGGTGGCTCACCCCTGTAATCCCAGCATTTTGGGAGGCTGAGGTGGGTGGATCACTTGAGGTCAGGAGTTCGAAAGCAGCCTGGCCAACACGGCGAAACTCTGTCTCTATAGAAATACAAAAATTGGTCAGGTGTGGTGGCAGGCACCTGTAGTCCCAGCTACTCAGGAGGCTGAGGCAAAAGAATCACTTAAATCCAGGAGGCGGAGGTTGCAGCGAGCCAAGATTGCACCACTGCACTCCTACCTGGGCGACAGAGCGAGACTCCATCTCAAAAAAAAAAACCCCAAAAACTTTTTTTAAAAAGGTGCAGAACAGTATGAATGGGATAAATGCAACAGTGTGAATGGGGTAAAAGGAAGGATAAATGTGTCGGCCTATGCATAGAAAATTCTTCTGGAAGGCTAGATGCTAAGAAAAGCCAACAGTGAGCAGAAGTGGCCTTGAGGAGAAAGGACTGGGAGGAGAGAACGGAGACATTCACTTTTCACTTAGAACTTTTACACGATTTGGATTTTCTAGCCATGCGCACAGATTTTTCTTTTAGATTTCATTTATTTTTATTCATATATTACTTTTCAGAAAATTTCAACAGAGGTTATATGGGTAGTAGGATATGGGTCATTTGGAGTTATGTCATATTTTTCTATATTTAAAAAAGTGAGTGAATATTATTTTCAAAAGGGAAATTATGTCACCCAGTGACAGCCCCTGGTTTCTGTAGCTCCCCATGTCCTGGCCATCCCCCATCCCCATTTGTGCCTGGAGAGTCTTGGGCTTGTGACAAAGTCATTACCCGCCACCCCCAGACTCTGCGTGGGAAATGGGGCTTCCATGTGGTGACTGGGGAGGGTTAGTCCAAGCAGAGATGATGAGAAGGAACCTTCCCCCACCTTCTCCTGGAAGTGTCTTGGTGAGTTTCTTTATTCATCTAACAGGTTTTTTTGGGTACCTGGCTTGGCCCAAACACGAAAACACACCTCTCACATTGTTCACTCTCCCCACAGCCCCACCAGAAGGGCATTTGCCCACCTCCACGCTGAATGAGGGTCCTTCCCCACTGGACAGGGGTCCATGTGACAACAGGGAGCAGGGCTGCTCACCATCCCAGTCCCAGGGCCCCCATTGGGCCGGCACATCACAAGCACTGGAGAGAGGGCAGGGAGGGAGGGAGGAAGGGCTGGGCTTCGTCATCCAAGTTTACCCAGCCAGTGAACAGCCAAAATGGGCTTCAGACCTAAGCTCTTCAAGTCCTTTCCTTGCTTTCATCATTATTCCAAAGAGGTTCTGTCATTACATTTTCTTTCTTTCTAGGAAAGAAAGCTCCATGATCCTATGAAGAAACGCCACCTTGGATCCCAGTAAAGGGTTAGCAGCCTACAGCCTGATGTCTCATTCAACGCCAGTGGGGCTCTGGGGATCATGGCCCCTGTGCCTTCCGATTCCTGCTTGCCCTGTCCCAGCCCCATCTCCAGGCGTGTGTGGCTCTGAGCAGGGACCACACTCAGGGACCAGAGAGAGGCTGTATTAGGGCAAGAACCCAGCTCAGAGGGAGGAGCCGGGAGAGGGAAAGAGGGGCAGGGCCTTTACTCACCACAGAATTTCATTTCTGGTCAGGAAGGTCAGGGCCTGCAACAAATCACAGAGAAGTGATGTGTCCACTCCATTCATCCCTGCTGTGACCCCTGGGGATTGGGGTACTTCAGGGGCTGGGGAGGAAACGCCCATTCTTTTGTTACAGAGCTGGGGGAACCCCAGGCTGCAGTGGATGCCTGGGGGGGCAGCAGGAGAGAAAATAGTACTCTTTCTTAACCCCCAGTCTCTGATGACCCTGGGAAGGAGGGCATTGGCACAGACATGGAAAGGAGATCAGAGACAAGACGGAAACTCTGGGCTCTGGAGCAGGAGACAGATGGAGGAAGGTGACCTCAGAGAACCAGTCTGAGCCACATGGATACAAGTTTAGCAAAGACAGGGACCACTACCACCCTGCGGTAAACTCTAGAGCAGGCTTGTCCGACCCACAGCCTGCAGGCCACATGCAGCCCAGGGCAGCTTTGAATGGGGCCCAACACATATTTATAAACTTTCTTAAAACATTATCAGATTTTTTTGTGGATTTTTTTTAGTTCATCAGCTAGCCTTAGTGTTAGTGTATTTTATGTGTGGCCCAAGACAATTCTTCTGCTGCCTGTGTGGCCCAGGGAAGCCAAATGATTGGACACCCTGCTAGAGCTTCCGGAAAGAATTCTCCTATTCGTTCCACCTGCTTCAGAAAGCTCCCACCTCTGCCCAGAGTCCCTGGCCTCATCTACCTACCTGGTACTCTTCCAGATCCTCCCAGTGCATCTGGTACCTCAAACATTGCCCCATGCCAACCTCGCCTTTCTCTCTGCCAGCAGTAGAACCTCAGCCCCAAGCACTCACCAGCTGAGGCACCTCATTGATCTGGTTGCCATGGTGACCTACATTCCACCTTCTGCCCATTCCACCTGAGTCACTGAGTTGGCAAAGAAACCAAGTACTTTTCATTCCCAAGGCTAAGAGACATGACTCCAACACAACAAGCAGGAAGGCAGCCCGATGGCAGAGCTGAGAGTCACACTGTCAGCTCAGGAGTCTCACTGCCTGGGCTCCAATCCCAGCTCTGCCCCACGCTGACCATGTGACCTGAGGCAAGCTCTTCAATGTCTGTGTGTCTTAGTTTCCTCATCTGTAAAGCGGGGATGATAATCAAGGGATTGTTTCGAGGATTGACTAATACAGGGAACAATATCTGCTGCATAGTAAGTGCTCAATAGGTGCTAGCTGTTAGAATCACAACCTAGCTGGGCAAGGTGGCTCACGCCTGTAATCCCAACACTTTGGGAGACCAAGGCTGGTGGATCACTTGAGGTCAGGAGTTCGCTACCAGCCTGGCCAACATGGTGAAATCCCATCTATACCAAAAAATACAAAAATTATCTGGGTGTGGTGGCACACACCTATAGTCCCAATGACTCCAGAGGATGCAGTAGGAGAATCGTTTGAACCTGGGAGGAAGAGGTTGCAGTGAGCCGAGATTGCACCACTGCACTCCAGCCTGGATGACAGAGTGAGAACCTGTCTCAAAAAAAAAACAAAAAAAACCCCAACAATCTGCCAGTTGCAGAAGTGCACGCCTATAGTCCCAGCTACTTAGGAGGCTGAGGCAGGAGGATCACTTGAGCCCAGGAGTTCAAGGCGGCAGTGAGCGATGATCATACCACTGCATTTCAGCCTGGGTGACAGAGCAAGACCTTGTCTCTAATAAATCAAAATAAAAAAATAAACAAAGAACCATGACCCCAAGATTGTGCCAGGCATGGGGATACAGAAATAAATCAGCATAGATCTGACCTCAGGAAGTGGCCCAAAAGTAGAGAAAAACGCACTCCAGCCCATCAGTCAGGGTCTTTGCAGGAACATGCAGGAATAAAGGGCACCATCAAGTCAGGATTATGTGAAGAGAGTCTAATAAAGGGACTCTCAGGGTGTAGGGAAATCACACGGATAACACAGACTCCCGAGGCCAACAACAAAGAGCTGCTACCGGCCAGGTGCAGTGGCTCACGCCTGTAATCCCAGCACTTTGGGAGGCCGAGGCAGGTGGGTCACCTGAGGTCAGGAGTTCCAGACCAGTCTGGCCAACATAGTGAAACCCAGTCTCTATTAAAAATACAAAAAAAAATTAATAGGACATGGTGGTGGGCGCCTGTAGTCCCAGCTACTCAGGAGGCTGAGGCAGGAGAACTGCGTGTACCTGGGAGGTGGAGGAGAGGTTGCAGTGGGCTGAGATCAAGCCATTGCATTACAGCCAGGGTGACAGTATGAGACTGTCTCAAAAATAGCTGCTATCCGCCCCGGCCCGGCACCACCCACCTGGAAGCCACACCCCAGCCCCACTCTCTCCTCTTCCTCTGATCTCTTGTAGGGCAGAGAGGAGGGTGGAGCAGGGTAGACAGACAGAGACAACGCCCAGCACAGCCATCAACATCACAGGCCAGCAGGGACTCCCAGCAGCCATCTCTCTCTCCCTTGCCTCCGGGAGGGTCTGCACACCCACCTTTGTCAGGAAAGGCTGGTCCCCTTGTTCTAGGACACGTCTTCCCTGTGCTCTCCTGAGTAAACATCCCAGTGGCTCTCTGATGAAGCTGATTTATATCTCTGAAGTGCAACTGCCTGCTTTTTCTTTGATTGTCTTCCATGGGGATGGAGCCTGGAAGAAGGAAACCTGGGGCCCTCATTCCTTCATTTGCTCACCAGACACAGGTAGAATATCCACAGCATGCCAGGGGCTTGGCTTGACCCTGGGGGAGAGAGGACTGAACATGACTTCAGACCTCAAGAAACGTTTGCTCTTCATACTCTTTTAAGAAATAGGAAAAAAAGAAAGAAAGAAAGAAAGAAATGTATCCTCACCGTGCACGCATACACACACACATACACACACATAAAGCAGATGGAGGCAGATGTCACAGACGGGGAAGAGTACAGAGTTAAGAATGTTTTGAAGAGGAAAGACTTGCTGGGCAGCAAGCTTTCATGTAGGTGGAGGCATTTATGTGGTTGTTATCATGCGTGAGTTAAGAATATGGGCTCTGAAGTCTGAAAGGCCTGTCATTTCTTACTGCATCACCTCAAGCAAGTCATAAAATACTATAAGCCTCTGTTTCCTCATCTGTAAAAGGGGAACGATAAATCCCTACTTCATAAGAATTGCAGGCACAAAATAAAATGATGGGTGTATGTAAAGCTCTTATTTAGCAAGATACCTGTTACATATTGCATTCTCAATAAAGGGTAAATTACCAGCCTGGCCAACATGGCAAAACCCCATCTCTACTAAAAATACAAAAATTAGCCAGGCTTGGTGGCATGCACCAGTGATCCCAGATACTTGGGCGGCTAAGGTGTGAGAATCACTTGAACCTGGGAGGTGGAGGTTGCAGTGAGCCAAGATAGTGCCTCTACACTCCAGCCTGGGTAACAGAGCGAGAGACCCTGTCTCAAAGGAAAAAAAACAGTGTAAATTATATAACTACTTTTAAAAGTTGGGCCGGGGCTGGGCACAGTGTCTCATGCCCGTAATCTCAGCACTTTGGGAGGCCAAGGTGGGCAGATCACCTGAGGTCAGGAGTTTGAGACCAGCCTGACCAATATGATGAAACTCTATCTCTACTTAAACTCCAAAAATTAGCTGGGCATTGTGGGATGCACCTGTAATCCCAGCTACTCGGGAGGCTGAGATAGGAGAATCACTTGAACCCAGGAAGCGGAGGTTGCAGTGAGCTGAGATCGTGCCAGTGCATTCCCGCCTGGGCAACAAGAGCAAAACTCCGTCTGAAAAAAAAAAAATTAAAAAGGTGGGCCCAGAAAGAAGGGTAGGACTTTGCAGGCTAAGCCAGTGGTTACACCCCATCTTCTACAAACCCTTTTGAGCTTCTCCCATTGTTGATTGAGCAGCTTCTATCTGCCAGATGTGTCCATGTAAACTGTCTGCCTTCAGGTTCAGGCAGCTCAGCCAGGGCAGTAGGGCATCCTTGCTCCTTTGCTCTGGGGAAGGCAAAGGCTGATGAGGTGAAGTGATGCTCCTGGGCCAGTCAGCTGGTAAGTGGGCAAGCTGCAGGTCTGCGGATTCCCAAAGCACAGAACAGGAAATTCAGGGAAGCCAGGTGACCTGCAGGACCACACTCTAGAAAGCCACTTCCTTCTCCAGCCTCAGGGCTCCTGACCACATCAGGTGCAAGTGGCAGCTTGGCATTGGCTGATTGTGACTTTAACAACCTGGCTGACACTTGCTAAAAAGAAAACAAAAACAAAGGAGGGAGCTACCCTGCAGCTTTAAGCTACTGACTCAACTACTATTCATAGAACCAGGCAGTGGAGACAGAGGTGAATGAGACAGACTATGCCCTCATGGAGCCAGATACGCATACGTGCACCCCCATCCCTTAGACAGCCATACGTGCTATGGAAGAAGGAAAGCAGGGAACAGGGGAGACAGGGTGTGATAATGGAGGGGCTAGTGGTCATGGAAGCACCGGAGCAGAGACCTGAGGGATGGGAGGAGCAAGCCAGGCTAAGAAGTCAGGCCCAGATGGCCACGGGATCCAGCTAGAATTTAATAACACGAGTTTTCACTGTATTTGTTTCTATAAAGATATCTTCCATGTTGAAAATGATGCAGGTTTGCCATTTATTACTGTGATCTAAAGTTTCCTTTATAAATGTATCTGTTTAATTAAAAGAAATAGGAACTTCTTCAAAAAATATTAAGTAAATAATTGTACAGGTAGTAAAGAAATATGCCAGAAATCACAAAGGTTTCTCTCTGTCTCTCTGTCTCTCTCTCTCACACACACACACACACACACACACACAACCAAGATTTGCAAACTCTGCTGCCTTTCTCTCTCTTGATCTTTCATCCCCCTAATTCTCCAACCCCTGTCTACCCTGCACCCCCGCAGGCTCTGTCATTTCATCACAGAGAGGGTTTTCATTGGTTTCTACAATAACAATACTAACAATAAGAATATCACTTCACATCTGCATATTCTTTTATAATTCCAAAATGCTTTTCTATGTACCATCTCATTTGCCCCAGAGATAAAAGCTATTGTTCTTTAAAAAAGAGAGAGAAATCCTCCCTCTATATGATTCTGCCTTTGATACACTAACCAACCTGCCTCTCTACCATCTCCAGCCCATTACATCCCTCAAACTCCTCTTCAGCAGAGATTTTGAAAGGGGTGTAATTGAGCGGGGAGGAGGCTCTGGGGAAGGGCAGTTCCACAGCCTTCCCCTCCAGAGTCCGCCCCTGCAGGAACCCTCTGTGTGGGGCAGCATGTATTCTTTGCAAGGTTTCTGTCACCTTGCAACTTACAGTTTTACAGACAGGTAAAACTACAACCCCTGATCCAACCCTCATCTAGGTGTCTCTTAGAATTCAAGAGGAGTTGAAAAGAAACTTGCATTCAGAATATATAAAGAACTCTTACAATTCAACAATAAAAGGCCAAATAAGCTAACTTAAAAATGGGCAAAAGATTTGAATAGACATGTAAGAAGATACATGAATGGCCGACGAGCATATAAAAAGAAGCTCAACATCAATAGCCGTCAGGGAGATGCAGATCAAAACCGCAGTGAGACACCTCTTCACACCCCCCAGCATGGCCAAAATCAAAAGAACAAGTCAGAAGCGCTGGACGTCGTGGCTCACGCCTGTCATCCCAGCAATTTGGGAGGCAGGGGCGGGCAGATCACTTGAGACCAGGAGCTCAAGACAAGCCGGGGCAACATAGTGAAACCCCGTCTCTACAGAAAATACAAAGATTAGCTGGTCATGGTGGCATGCACCTGTGGCTGCCGCTAATCAGGAGGCTGAAGCAGTAGGATCGCTTGAGCCCGGGAGGCAGAGGTTGCAGTGAGCTGAGATTATGCCACTGCACTCCAGCCTGGGCGACAGAGCAAGACCTTGTCTCAAAACAACAACAACAGAAAGAAAGAAAAAAAAAACTCAAGTAATAAGTGTTGATGGAGATATAGAGAAATTGAAACCCTCATACGTTGCTGGTGGGAATGTTAAATTGTGCGGCCGCATTGAGAGAGACTTTGGCAGCTCCTTGCAGTTTTAAGCGGTTACTGTAGGACCCAGCAATTCCACGCCCAGGTGTATCCGCAAGAAACATGGAAACAAAGTCTACACAAAAACTTCACATAATGTTCATAGCAGCATTATTCATAACAGCCCAAAGTAGAAACAGCCCAAATGTTCATCGACTGATTAAATGAAATGTGGTATGTCTGTACAGTAGGGTAGTATTCAGCAATAAGAAGAAATGAAGTACTGACACACACTACAATATGAATGAATTTTAAAAACGTTATGTGAAGTGGAAGAAGCCAGTCACAAAGGACTATGTATGGCAGGATTCTATTTATAGGAAATGTCCAGAATAGACAAATCCATAGAGACAGAAAGTAGATTGGTAGTTGCTGTGAACTGGGTGGTGGGGAGACGGGGGTGACTGCTTATGGGCATGGAGTTTCTTTTTGAGGGGGTGAAAATATTCTGATCTTAAATGATGGTGATGGTTGTACAACTGTGAATATGCTAAAAACCATTGTGTTGTACACTTTTAAAAAGTGAATTGTATGATATGTCCATTATATCTTAATAAAGCTGTGATTTTTTTTTAATGTCAAGGGATTAAGTCCTAACTCAGTGCTTCACCATGAGTATTATTAAAGGAATGTGTACATGGGAGACTATATTTGAAATTGTTTCAGATCTGTTTCCTCAGCCTGAGTCTTGCAGCCCAGGGGGCTCCAGCGCTGCAGTCGTTCCACGCTGGGGGCAAAGGTAAATCCTGTTGAGGCAAGTCGCCCCCCGGCTCTGAGCATCAATTAGACTTTTGTTTGAGTTTCCAGCAAACGAGCAGGCTGGAAAGCTATGCTCTGTCTGGAGGGAAGATTTTCTAAATTCCTTTCGTGTGGCAAGAAGCAGGCCTGGGGGAAGTGGATCCTGGTTTCTATGGGGGCCTCCTGGGTAGACAGGAAGAAAAGGATGGCAGGGCTGTCCTGCTGGTCTTGGGGAGAGAGGGGCTGAAGAAGGCAGCGAGGAAGTGAGATTGCCCTGAACTAGCTACCCAGGGATGTGGTGGGGAGGGCGGAACTGCTTAGGCTTCCCCGAGGTCACTGGGCAAGGGCCTTGGGATCCTGCCCATCTCTAGAAGCCTGCCTCCCACTCTCAGCCATTTCCAGCTGACTTCAAGGTGCAGGGCAGGAGTGTCTGAGACAGGGCACCTGGCTTCCCTGGCCTGATGGCACCATGCAGGGACCCAGAAGCTCCCACATGCCCCAGGGAGGGGATGCAGAGGGCCTGAGAGCAAAGTGGCCTGGCAAGGCCAGGATGAAGAGCACACTCTGCACACTTCCCAGCGTGAAATGGGACACCGAGGACTCCCACAGCAGTGCAGAGAAGGGGCAGACAGTATCTTGAAATTTAAACCTTTGTGTTCTTCTCCCATGTTCTCATGAGGGACTTTTTTTTTCTTTAGTCTCCCATTCACGTTGCCTGGGGGAAAAGCAGAATTGTTAGAGCGGGAGGGAAAAAGCTGGAAGCGGCCAGCGCTCCTTTTTCACTAACAAATCAGACAGTTAAGAATGAGGGGGTAGGGGGCGGGGGCAGTGGCTCAAAGTGCTGGTAATCCTGGCACTTTGGGAGGCCAAGGCAGGCGGATCACAAGGTCAGGAGTTCGAGACCAGCCTGGCCAACATGGTGAAACCGCATCTCTACTAAAACTACAAAAATTAGCCGGGCATAGTGGTGCGCACCTGTAATCCTAGCTACTCAGGAGGGTGAGACAGAATAATTGCTTGAACCCAGGAGGCAAAGGTTGCAGTGAGTTGACATCGCGCCATTGCACTCCAGGCTGTGTGACCTTGTTTTACTCAATCTAAAAAAAAAAAAAAAAAAAAAAAGAATCGGGGGGAAGATGAGGGAAGCAGAGTCTAAAGTTAATAAAATAAGAACAGATGAGGAAGACAGGGAGGAAGCACCATGTCACCAGGGAGCCCGAGCGAGGGTCTCCTGATGGGAAGGAAGCATCACCATTGCCAGCCCTGTGAGCACTCTCACTGCCCAGGGGAGGAGAGGGAGGAGCCACATGGACCAGCACTGCCTCATTATGGGGCAGGACACCCATCGCAGCATCCAGTCCTCAGGGACTGCCCAACAGAGTGGCAGCTGCTTGTGTCTGAAGGCTTTGCTGAGCCCCATCTGAATTGTCCCAGTAGAGAGGCATCCTCCATTTCCAATGACACGGAACACCAAAAAGCTTCCCAGAAAAGAGGGTGAGAGGCCTTGACATTCATCAAGCAGAGGGTTGATGGGTGTGGGAGGAAACTCCAGTGCTGGTTCTTGGGCAGGGCTGGACAGCAGTGACTCACGCCTATAATCCCAGCACTTTGGGAGGCTGAGGCAGGCAGATCACCAAAGGTCAGGAGTTCGAGACCAGCCTGGCCAACATGGTGAAACCCCGTCTCCACTAAAAATACAAATATTAGCTGGGCGTGGTGGCAGGTGCCTAGTATCCAAGCTACTTGGGAGGCTGAGATAGGAGAATCACTTAAACCTGGGAGGCAGGGGTTGCAGTGAGCTGAGATTGTGCCATTGTACTCCAGCCTGGGCGACAAGAGTGACACTCCATCCCAAAGAAAAAAAAAAGCCCGGGTTTCAGGCTCTGCTTTGGTGTGACACAAAGTCACACGAAGGCTAAGTCACCCCTGGTACTGTTAGGAGCTTCTGGTGATGCTGCCCTGCTACTTATGCTGAAAATAGGGAGCAGCTATTTGAGAAGGGGGACTCCAAAAACTTGCTTTCTGATTTGAGCAATTCTGAATTTCTAATTCTAAAATGTCACAGACAAACCTTAAAGGTCACCTTGTTGGAGCCCTTCATTTAACAGATGAGGAGACTGAGGCTGGAGAGCCGGACCAACCAGCACATGCAGCCCGCTTCCCGGCTGCTTCCTCCCCAGGGGCCTCTCAAAGCTGCTTGTGGAGGTCACAGAGCCTGTTTAATTTGATCCCATCTGTGGAAATGCCTTGTAAACTGTGAAGCGTCATAAAAACGCTATTTGTCATGATGTGTGCCAGACCTGGGACTGGAACCCAGATCTGCCGTCTCCCTGGACAGCAGAGACTGCATTAGACACAATTGCTTATTTTTGTAGTCTCACCCTCAGACACTTGCTAACTAAAAGCCCTCTCCCAGCTGCCCTGACTGCCAAGGGCTCCCTGCACGGCCTTCTGCTGGGTGCCTGGGGGCTTGAGGTATGGACATCTGCTGTCCTTTTCCATCTTTTATTCATTTA
This sequence comes from Cacajao melanocephalus, assembly GCA_963573385.1. Classification (NCBI taxonomy): domain Eukaryota; kingdom Metazoa; phylum Chordata; class Mammalia; order Primates; family Pitheciidae; genus Cacajao; species Cacajao melanocephalus. Next base: position 41,063 of record CAUYLG010077183.1, on the reverse strand, counting down.
TTCAGAATATTATTTATAAGTTTTCTAAGGTATCCTGGGTAGCTTGCTGGTGCTGGGGATAGAATGGTGACCAAGATAGACACGGTTCCTGGCCTCAGGGAAGTTAGAGTCTAGCAGGGGAGAAAGGGAGGCAACCATCTCTCAATTAATGAAGAAGACTGTGCTGGGCGTTATAAGCAGAGTGAACGATGCAGTGATGGCAAGGAGGACCAAGGGCACCTAACCAATTATGGACATCCGAGAAGCTCCCTTGAGGAGGGGCCATTTATCTGAAGAATGAGTAACAGAGAGGCAGACATGGGGATACGGTATTTCCTGACAGGAGAAGGGCATGGGGGAAGGCCTGAGCAAAGGAGCCCCCAGTGCTGGCAAAAGAGAGAAGGCCCCAAGGATGAGGTGTGTTCAAGGTCAAGAGCCAGGAGAGACTGGAAGGGGGCTTGGGGCAGCCCAGGAAGGACCAGTGGCTCCTTGAGAGTTGGTCTTCAAAGCTTCCTGTTAAAAGCCATGGGAAGTCATTGGAGGATGTTCTGCGGAGAACTGACATCATACGATTTTTGTGTTCAAAGGATCATTCTGCCTACAGGGTGGCTGGTGAGCATGTTGGAAGGAGGCCAGCATGGCTCTAGGGGACTGTGAGGGGACTGCTGAGTAACCTACAGAAGGGCACAGTCTTGGGGACAAGTTGTGGCTTCGAGAAGGGGAGGATGAGTTCATGTGAGGTTTAAGGTGGAATCAGCAACATAGGGAGATTGGACATGGGAGGGGAGGGAGCAGGAACTGTCTCCGTGACCCTGGGGTTTCTGACAGAAGCAGCAGGATGAAGGGGAGATGCAGACTTGGGTAGAAGAACAATATTTTGGAGGTGTTGCATTTGAGGTGTCTGTGTGGCAGCCGTATGGCGATGACAAGGAGGCAGTTAGATGTGTGGGGCTGGGAGCTCAGAACAGAGCTCTGGGCTGCAGACAGGCATTTGGGAATGTCCAGGAATGTTTAAAGCCATGGAAGAGATCAGCCAGCGATCTCAGTGGTGGCAGAGACATGGTTCCTGCCCTCACGGAGCTTACATTCTAATGGATGGATAGAAGACTTCACTTTCTGGCATGTCAGAGTAGCTCCTTAGAGGCCAGTCCTCCCACCAGGAGTGAGCTGGGTAAAATCCAAAAGCTGTCTGTTGAGGACAGCCAGGCTGGAGAGGGCAGGGTCCCCGGGGAAAGGGAAGCCTGTGGGTGGCATGAGCGCCACTCCTCCCCTGGAGGCATCTGCTGATTCGTGAGCAGCGTGAGGGCCAAGAGGCTAAAGCCAAGCAGAAAGTGTGGATAAGAAGCTGAGAACTTGAGTAGGAGACTTTGGCAATTTCCAAGGGCTGGGAGACAAATTTGGAGTTCCTACTACAAGGCAAGCAGGACCTGGGGGCCAAGATGTCTGGAGAAGAGAAGCACGTGGAGATTTGTTTCTAAGGCCCCTTTCTCTGGAAGGCATTCACAGATCGTAAGCAGCACCCAGCCAGGGAGTGAAGCGTGTCTAAGAGACTGGGAAGCTGAGCAGAGTTTTTGGCAGTCTCATGAGGCTTGGAAGATTGAACGTGGAATTGAAGGCCCACCAAAGAGGAAGGGCCCTGGAAAACAAGCCAGACTTCCAGCGAAAACCTCAGATGGGTTACACACCAGGAGGCAGGGTGAGCTGGAAATAGAGCGGCCTTCAAAGAGCCTGACAGCTTCAAACCAGCTCAACCGCAGCCTGGATTACGAATGACCTTCCCTTCTCTAACTGCCTTCCGGAAAGTGAAGTAAATCCTCCATGATGAAGGACAGCATCAGTCGGAGCCAAAAAGTATCTCCGTCATAGAAACAACCCCGCAGGTGACCCAGATACTGGAGCTCCCTGACACAGACTTCAAAATAAATGTGATTCACATAGTTAAGAAAATAGATGGCAAGATAGAGAATTTCACCAGAGAACTAGAATCTATGCAAAAGTATCCAATGGAAATTATGGTGGAATGAGTAGACTTTGGACATGGATATTCTTTTTTTTTTTTTTCAATAGAGATGGGGGGGTTTCACCATGTTGGTCAGGCTGGTCTCGAACTCCTGACCTCATGATCTGCCCACCTCGGCCTCCAAAAGTGCAGGGATTACAGGTATGAGCCACCGAGCCCAGCCGGAAATAGATATTCTTAAAGAAGGACTAACATTTTTCCATACAGCTGGGAGGAAAGGCATTCCAGGGGGAAGTAGGTGTACCAGGAAGCCCCACGGTGGCAGCCTGAAACAGGATGGATTGTGGGGGGTGGGTGGGGGCGGGGGTAAAAGGGGCAGCAGCATTCCGTGGAGGAAAATTCAAGAAAGGACAATTGAGACCACATTATGCTGGAACTGCTGGAACTTGAATGTTGGATGATGAAATTAGAATTCTGTTCGCAGACTGAGTGCACAGTAGTTATGTTTGTCTGCGTCTCTGCTTTTAGTTTGCCTCTGGGTCAATTTAGAAAAAGTAAAAAGTGATACGGTTTACTTTTTTTTTTTAATTACTCTTTTTTTTTCAAACATCAGGAGATACAGTATCAGCATCCGTACTTAAAGCCTTTTGATCTGCTTCCCCATTCCTGAAAAGTTTCATCTTCTGTTTGCTATTTTTTTTTCCAAAAACTATGTGATGAGCCTCTATTACAGTTTTGGACTATAAGATTGAACTTTTAAACAAATTGTGTTATTGAGCAAGATCTTTTTCAGCTGGTTTATTTTGTCCTTCCTTTACTGACCTTGTAAACTACTTAATTGCGAAATGTGGTTTGTCTCAGAGTGCCTCTTAACATTGTATTCTTGAGAAAGGAGATTTTTCCATTGCATGGGAGACCAACAGCAACATCTTCCACACACCACGCAGGGCTCCTCTTTCCACTTACTTAGAGACATATGGTTTTCATCAGTCACTTCTCTCTTCTTGGCAGCTACCAAGGCAAGGGTTTAAATTTTATTTAGCAAATGGCCCACCCCTCTCACACCAAGCCCCTATTTGCTCTTCTCCCTTTTCCTCTGTCGCGCAGGATCCCGCCTCTATCCCCATTCCCAGAGAGCACCAACCCACCTGCCAGGCAAACCCAATCAATTGAGTTGACCCCGTCAGCCACCGCTGGCCAGCAGAGCCGGAAGCAGGAAGTCAGCCCAAAGGCCTCTGGGAGTTGGAGTGGACCGAGCTGAGTCTGAAGCACCTCTAGAGGAGAGGGTTCCTGAATTTCAGCTGGTTGGCCCGCAGGAGCTGGTCTTCGCTGCTGCAGGGACAGGGCTGTGGGTGAGGCCTGTTTTCGGCCTGGAGGCTGATGACATTTGGGGTGTTCTTCCCCAGTGCTGATGCAAGGGGGTGGCCAAGCTCCAACCCCTTGCACAGGCTCCCCAACCTCTGCTCCCAGCAGTTCCTACCCTTCCTGGAGTCACCGGAGGATGACACCAGCCTTCCACCTGAGTCACTTTCTAGGTTAGCAGTGAAGCTTGGTGAGACTTAGCCCACCTGACCACCCTTCCTCCTGAGGCTAGCTGAGCCGCATTCTATGTAGACAGACAGAGGTACCTGAGTCCTGGAGAAATCACTGGAAACTAGGTGGTAAGAGACCCCGGTTGTCCAGTATCCTCACCTACCACGTTGATTGCAAAAAATATTCATTTCTGCCTCCATCCCCACCGTTTTCCCTCATCTGGCACCCTCCTCTCCCACCCGGACCACTGCGCCAGCGCCTGCATGGCCCTGATTCCCCTCTGGCCTTCCTTTAGTCCATTCTGCACAAAGGCAGCATAATCTTTTAAACACAAATCAGATCATGTCAGGCCTCCCACAAAAACCTCCTCAGTGGCGCTCCATTGCACTTACAACAAAACACCGGTACCTTGTGATAGCCTGTGCACCCCTGCCTGTCTCTCCAGCTCCATCCTGAGTGGCTCTCTCCCTCACCCACTGTGCTGCAGCCACACTGACCTCCCTCCATTCCTCAGGGCGCCAGCATCCTGGACACCCCAGGCCAGGAGCTGGTGCAGCCTTCATCCCTCCAGCTGGGGCAGCACAGCCTCTGCCCTCGCAGGTCATCTGGCTCCAGGTGCCACAGTGAACTCCTGCCAGAGGTAAGATCAGCCCCTTCCCAGGAGCTCTCTGGGCCTTATCGAGTCCAGCCCCTCCTTTTTCAGATGACAGACAGAGGCCCAAATAGGAGCGGGAGGTTGCCTAGCACTTGTAGTGAGCTGAGAGCGGAACTGGCCTGTGTCTCACCTCCCAGAGCAGGGCTCCTTTTTCTTCCTCAGGCTGCCTGCTCAGAAACCACAGGGCAGCCCAAGGAGCAGGCTGCAGTTTGTGCAACCCTTGAGAGACTGAATTCCAGTCTGACTGCTTCCATCCTGGGCCCAGGACACAGTGCAGCTCTGGATGAGGCAGGCGAACGTGTCTGGAGTGCTTCTCATGAGCCTGGGGCTCTGCTCGGTGTTGGGGACTTGCCAGGGCTAGGGACCCTGGGTCTGAATCGCACACTAGGAGACCCTCAGCCACACAGACGCAGAGTGGCTTGGAGACTGACCCCAGACAAGCAGCAGGGCCCTGAGATCTCACTGGAGGAGGGAAAAAAGGGCCTTCGTATGGCTCAGGGTGCCCCACAGCTGATACTCCAGCTTTGGAGGCAGTGAGAACAGGGACATAAGGACTTAGGCTATTTTGAGAAGTCTCGTGTACTGGGGAGGTAGGGTGTGGCTAGGGAGGTGCTGACAAGTGCAGGATGGAGCCAGGTGGGGTAAGATTTATCCAACAAGGCAGGTGGGGCCCATGGAAGCATCTCTGGGCTATAGTTAAACTTGAGCAACAGAAAAGAAAAAGCTGCTATTTAAACAACCAGCAAAATTATTCTAGCTTCTTCTGCCTCCTAAGGGGGTGGTATAATTCATATCAAAAGGATGATGCATTTTTACATGCCTGTAGAGGCTGCTGGGGAAGGAGTTATGACAGATAATTTGGTAGTGTTAAAGGAAAAAGTAATTTCAAATCTGGTCCTTAGTGGGTTTCTGAGCAGACAGAGATGGGCCCAGATGCAGTCTGGGGTGGGGGATGGGGGCTGACTACTCCACAGGAGGAAGGAAAAGGATGCTATGGGAGTCTGGCTGTGTGTGAGAGAGAGAGAGACAGAGAGAATGAGTCTGGTGGAAGCTGGGCCTCAAGGAGGCAAAATGGCTCATGGGAGCAGGGACGGGGGTAGAGGACATGGCCAAAAGAATATCAACCTTAAGGTGTTTTCTGTGCTAAAATGCAACGTAGCTCTCCCAATTACACACAGGAAAAACATGTTTCATATGCCTTATGCTAGAGCTACGTGGAGGAAATCAAGGAAAAGAATCTATGTTTTACATTTGTCTTTATACAAGGCAGAAATGATAGCAGCCTCAGGAGGGAGGGAGGGAGAGAAGGAAAGAAGGAAAGAAAGAAGGAAGGGAGGAAGGAAGGAATGGAGGAAGGGAGGAAGGAAGGAAGGGAGGAAGGAGGGAGGGAGGGAAGGAGGGAGAGAGGGAAGGAAGAAAGGAAAGAAAGAAGGAAGGAAGGGAGGAAGGAGGGAGGATGGAGGGAGGAAGAAGGGAGGGAGGGAGGGAGGGAGAGAGGACTGGACTTCAGTAGAAACAGAGTATCAGAGTAAAAGGGGTTTGCAAACAAGTCCCCAGAGTTATTGCAGGAAACCTCCTTTTTTCTCTGTCGTGGGTTGAGGGTTTGATCTATTTTCTCTTGGATAAAAAGCAAGGTGGCTCCATAAGGCCATAGGACTTGGAAACATCCAAATGGCAGACACCTGGGTTTTATTTTTGTGTGTAACTTACTAAGTGATCAGCAAGAAGAGCAGAACTTGGGGAAGTTCAGGGCAGTCTCTAAGGGGCAGGAAGAGATTCATCATTTTCGAGTCTAAATTCAGGTCTGTTCTGTTAAAGGCAGGTCCTCAGGTCACCTTCACAAGGGGGATTATCGAGACCCTTGTAGGATCGGGCAGGAAATAGGCTTGCCCTTTCCTGCTTCACACACACCTGTGTGCACCCACCCCCCATGCCCTCTTCACCCTGCCCCCCCCCAACCCACCTCAGCTCAGAAAAGGACAGGTCTAACTCATGTCTCCCCTGCCCGCTTCCTTTTGCTGTTTCTTAAAGCAAGAAAGTGGCTTTGCAGCCACTTGTAAATTATGGATCAGCTCATTAGCAACCAGTTAAGATGACTGAGTGGTTTCCTCAGTATTTCAGGGCAGCCCTGGGATCCTTCTGGCTACAGATGAGAACACATTCCTTTCCCTACCACTTAGAAAGTGAAGTCACTCAAGGTGCTGACCCCAGAACTCCCCATGTTCAAGACAAGTTGCTTGTTCTTTTTCTTCTTCTTTTTAAAAACAGAGATGGAGTCTCACAATAATAAATAATGTATTATTTATTATTATTATTATTATTTTGAGATAGAGTCTCACTCTGTTGCCCAGGCTGGAGTGCAGTGGTGCAATCTCAGCTCACTGCAACCTCCACCTCCTGGGTTCAAGCAATTCTCCTGCCTCAGCCTCTCAAGCAGCTGGGACTACAGGCGCCCACCACCATACCAAGCTAATTTTTGTATTTTTAGTAGAGATGGGGTTTCACCATATTGCCCAGGCTGGTCTTAAACTCCTGGCCTCAAGCAGTCCTCCTGCCTCAGCCTCCAAAAGTGCTGGGATTACAGGTGTGAGCCATCATACCTGGCCTGCTTTGTTCTTTATAGAAGCGTAGCTACTTCTTGGGAGGGGGATGAGAGATAGAAGACTACACATTGGGTACAGTGTACACTGCTCAGATGATAGGTGCACTAAAATCTCAGAAATCACCTCTAAAGAACTTACCCTTGTAACCACAAACCAATCGTACCCCAAGAACTATAGAAATAAAAATAAAAATTGGCCGGACACAGTGGCTCATGCCTATAATCCCAACACTTTGGGAGGCTGAGGCGGGTGAATCATGAGGTCAGAAGTTCAAGAGCAGCCTGGCCAATATGGCGAAACCCCATCTCTACTAAAAATACAAAAATTAGCTTGGCATGGTGGTGGCCGCCTGTGGTCCCAGCTGTTCAGCAGGCTGAGGCAAGTGAATTGCTTGAACCCGGGACGTGGAGGCTGCAGTGAGCCTAGATTGCACCACTGCACTCCAGCCTGGGCAACAGAGTGAGACCCTCTCTCAAAATAATAACAATAAATAATACGTTATTAAAAAAAAAAAGTGTAGCTACTTCAAGTCATGGATGGTCCTGACCAGGGTGCCCTCAAAAGGCCTTACCAACACCTGACCCACAGGGATCAACTTCATATCTCAATTTCTTCAGAGAAGAATCCATCATGTGCTTTACAGTAATACAACTCTTAGAAAGCAGGGTTCCTCAGAGAACTAGTGTGGCATCTCCCTCCAGAGGAGGCTGACCAGGGAGGAGGAGATCTAGAAACCATCTCAGAAGTAAAATGAATTTGGGATATTGAGTCTAGGGAAGAGGCAGTTGTGAAGAACATGCAATTATTAGTGAGGACTCTCACTGCTAAGTGAGAAAAATCCAACCAAGTAAGTTAAGCAAGAAAAAAAATCTATTGCCTTATGTAAAAGGGCAGGTCAAGTAAGCTTCAGAAACAGTTCTAGTCGCTCAACGATATCCTCAGGGTCCTCTCGGTCTCTCTCCTTCACCTGACTGTTTCTACTTGGCATTATCTGTGGCTGGATCTGGTGCCTTAAACTACATCCCTGGGCTCTGTCTCATGCCATCTATCAGATATTTTCTCTCCATATAGTAGGAAGCCTTCTTGGTCTCCAGGAGCACTGGATTCTTAACCTATCAGCTTAAAGACCCCACCAGAATGAATTGATTTTTCCTAGAAGCTCTATTGGGAAAGTCCTAGGCCCAAACTTGAGTCACAGCCCTGTCCCTGAAGCCGTACCCATTGCCCAATCAGGCATTCCTGCTGGCCTGGCCTGGATCGTGAGCACAGTCTCTGGTTTTGAAAAGAGTGGAGTCAGCTCTGCCCAAACCACATGAAAAAGGTTCCCCACAGGAAAGAAGGGTTCCGTTACTGCAGCCAGGGGTGGAAGAGGTGCTGGGCAGATAAAAACAGCCGGCATCCACTGTAACTGCCTATAAATTCATGAGAAAGCCTGGGGCGTTTCTCTGAAATACAATTTTGATCACATCACCATCTCGCTTAATAGCCTTCAGTGGCCCACAAGGTAAGGTCAGCTTCTTTCAAATGGTGTCCAAAACCCTCCAGGCTCTGGCCCTGGCGCCCTGCTCAGCATCACTTCCAACCACTCTCTGCCCACCGGCCCCCCTGGTCCCTGGCACCATCCCACCCAGAGCCAGTCAGGCTTCACTCCGTCCTCCCATGTGCCAGGCTTTCTCCTAATTCTACAACACAGCCAAAGACAAATTAACAAAGTTTCCTGAAATCTTAGGGAGAAAAGGGAAGTACACACCTGAGTGTAACCTATAACTATTCTTAGAAGTGGCTCTGCTGAGAGCACATGGCCCAGAGCTAACTTTAAAGCCGTGGCCAAATGCAGTGGTTCATCCCTGTAATCTTAGCACTTTGGGAGGCCAAGGCAGGCAAATCACTTGAGCTCAGGAGTTTGAGACCAGCCTGGGCAACATGGCAAAATCTCATCTCTACTAAAAATACAAAAATTAGCTGGGCGTGGTGGTGCACGCCTGTAATCCCAGCTACTTGGGAGGCTGACACACGAGAATCATTTGAACCCTAGAGGTGGAGGTTGCAGTGAGCTAAGATCACACCACTGCACTCCAGCCTGGGTGACAGAGCAAGGCTCCATCTCAGAAAAAAAAAACACAAACCCACAAAGTCCTTCATAGGACCCCTCCCCACATCACCCATCAGCTGCCTGGAGCTGGAAGGATGCATCTTTTTCACCACTGGGCCTATCCCAACTATCCCCTTCCTTGGAGTCCAGGTCTAAGCAACTCTCCCAACCTCCCCAGCCCCAGGAAGTGGTTTTTTCCTCTCACTCACATCTAAGATCCGCCTCCCAAGTCCTCTTGCCTACCCCAGAATTAGCATCTTCCTTGCATTACTGATAATAAGGGTGTATATATACATACAGGCTAGGATACATATATATATACAGGCTAGGATATTTCCCCAAAGCTGGGATGGGCTAGTTAAAATAGCACCTTAGTGGGACACCAACTCCCAGGTCCAGGTTGGGCTGTGCAGGGCCCCATCAGGCTCATTTGCACAGCTATTTCTCCAGCCTAAGCTGAAGAAGTGAGCCCTTCTCTCCCACATTCTTCTCCACCACAGCTCCTTATCTTGTGCAAACAACTGATCCCAGAGTAACACACACAACTTTATGAGAACACAGCAATTTCAGGCATAAAATAGTCTCATTCCAAATTAGGAGATGGTGGTGCTCTAAATAAAACAATCTTGAGAGACATAATTCAACAAATTCATTACATGTATATTACTAAAGGGTATTAACATCTCAGACTAAGTAATCCCTGTTAGGGGCCTGTCAGTGCTTTCTCAAACTCCCCAAGAATGATAGGTAGACACTGGCTGCTTTATATTAGCATAGCTCAAAGGGTCAACTCTAGTGGTACATTCCAAAACAAAAAAACATCTTCCACAAAGCAAATTCTAGTCTCCATCTGAAAAGGTAGACACAGTTTGTATTCCTAAAATGTCATTTTTTTTTCTCAATTAAAAACAAAACAAACTTCAATTTACTATAAAGTAACTTTTTAATTCCAGGACAAAGGACAACAAGGAGAGAGAGAAGGTGAAGGCTGACTTCAAGATTTTGTTATAGGAGACATATTAAGACATCCAATCAAAACTAAAATTTAATCAGACATGGGAGTTTCCCAAATCTGTTCCAAACTGTGAAATGTTATATAATTGTAACATTTTATAACATTGTATATAAAACTTAAGTTTAAAACATAACTAAGCTCAAAAGCAAGAAAAAGAAAATTTCCAGGTACCAGAAATGAAGCAGAAACCTGTAACCACAGAGGGTCAGAAAGAGGAAACCCCAAAAAGAGTAGAAGAATAGTGAAATAACTCCATAAGAAGGCCTTAATAACTCAAGGCACTTACAGAATTCCTGTGAAAAATAACACCTATTGAAGATGAGCTTACACACAAAAATTATAAAATACATGGGAAAGTCCAGTGCCAAGATAGATATTCTACTGACTCAACAAATGGAATAACACACATCAGAGGAACTAGAGACTAAAAAGGGATCTGAAAAGGGCCTTACATTTGATTAAGAAGTGAAACAGATAAAGGAGGTTCCCATATAACAGGAATAGAAAATTATAAAATAAGAACAAGAGGATTTGCAATCTCTAGCTATAATTATGCATTTGTCTATTTTTCCTTGCAGTTCTACCTCATTTTGCTTCATGTATTTTGAGTCAGCTTTCTTATTAGGTGCATGTACATTTCAGACTACTAGGTCTTGTTGATAAACAGATCCCTTTGTCACTATGAAATAAAATTCTTTATCCTTGGAAATATTTTTTACTCTGAAATTTGCTTTGTTTGATAGTAATATAGCCACTCCAGCTTTCTTTTTATTAATATTTGCAGGATATATCATTATGATATTTTTCTTTTTTGACCTGTTTATGACTATATTTAAAGTGCATTTTTTGTAGGCAGTATATAGTTGGATCATGATTTTTTAAAAAAAAATACAACCTGATAATCTATGCCTTTTAATTGGGGCGTTTAGATCACTTACATTTAATGTGATTGTTGATATGGTTGAGTTTAAATCTACCATATTTCTATTTGTATTCTAGTTATTCCATTTATTCTTTGTTCTTTGTTCTCTCTTTTTGAGTTACTTAATATGTTTCATGATTCCATTTATCATAGGTTTACTTTATTCATCAGATATCACATGATATTCATTTTATCATAGATCTACCTATTCTTTTTAACCTCAGTTTAGTATTCCACAGTATGGACGTACCAAAGCTTATTTATCTATCAATAGAAACGTAAATACTTTTTCAAATTTTTATTGTTACAGGCAATATAGTAATTAATATCTTTATTCATGCCTCTTTGTTTTTGTTTGTTTGTTTGTTTGTTTTGTTTTTTGAGACAAGGTCTTACTGTCACCCATGCTGGGGTGCAGTGGTGTGCTCTCTGCTCACTGCAACCTTCACCTCTTGGGCTCAAGTGATCCTCCCACCTCAGCCACCTGAGTAGCTGGGACTACCAGTGCATGCCACCATGCACAGCTCTTTTTGTATTTTCTGTAGACACGGGATTTTGCCATGTTGCCCAGCCTGGTCTCAAACTCCTGGCCTCAAGCAATCCACATGCCTTGGCTTCTTAAAGTGCTGGAATCACAGGCATGAGTCACCATGCCCAGCCATGCCTCTTTGAGCCTCTCTAAGTATTTCTGTAGGATCAAGTCTCAAAAGTGAAACTTCTAGGTCAAAAGATATGCATATATTTATTTTGATGGAGGCTGCTAAGTTCACCTCCAAAAAAGCTGTATCTATTTCTCTCACTAATAGCATTTTCCTACATTCTTGCCAGCCTTAAATAGAATCTCCCCAAAATTTACATGTTGAAGTCCTTGTCCCCAGCATCTCATAATATAACTGTATTTGAAGATACGGACTTTATTTTTATTTTATTTTATTTTTATTTTTATTTTCGAGACAGAGTTTTGCTCTTGTTGCCCAGGTTGTAGTACAATGGCATGATCTCAGCTCACTGCAATCTCCACTTTGCAGGTTCAAGCTATTCTCCTGCCTCGGTATCTCGAGTAGCTGGGATTACAGGCATGTGCCACCATGCCCAGCTAATTTTTGTGTTTTTAGTAGTGACGGGGTTTCACCATGTTGGTCAGGCTAGTCTTGAACTCCTGACCTCGGATGATCCATCTGCCTCAGCCTCCCAAAGTGCTGAGATTACAAGTGTGAGCCACCACTCCCAGCCAAGATAGGGCCTTTAAATAAGTAATTAATGTAAAATGAGTCATACAGGTAGGCTCTAATGCAATATGACTAGTGTTACAAGAAGAAGTTAGGACACAGACTTGAGCACACACAGAGGAAAGACACAAGAAGACAGCCATTTGCACGCCAAAGACAGTGGGCTCAGAGAAAACCAAACCTGCCAGTATCTTGATCTTGGACTTGCAGTTTCCAGAGCTGTGAGAAAATAAATTCCTATTGATTAAGCCACCTAATCTGTGGGATTTTATGGAATCAAACTAATACACCTGTCCACATATATTGCCCATTTTTCTTCTGGACTGTCTTATTACTTTATACGAGTTTTTTATATGTTAACAGTAACAACTTTTGTCTAGGGCGATTATATAAACTATTGTCCAAAGTGACACACTTTGAGAGTGACAAATCCTAAGCCAGATGGGACACCAGGACAACAAATATAAACTAGAAGTGTTCTGAGAAAACTAGAATGTGTAGTTACCTTATTGTCTGTTATATTTGCTGCGGAAGTTTTCTCCAAGTATATTGTTTTAAAACATTTTAATAGACATATTTTTAGAACAGTATAAAGCTTACAGAAACATTAAGCAGAAAATACTGAGTTCTCATATATCCTCTGCACCCTCCCCAATCCCATGCATGCACACACTCCTATTATTATCACCTTGCATCAGTGTGGTATTTGTTACCATTTATTAACAAGTACTAATACATTATTATTAACTAAAGTCTGTAGTTTACATTAACGTTCATTCTCTGTGTTGTACAATTTTATGGGTAAAGACAAATACATAGTTCCCTGTATCTACCATAACAGTATTATACAGAATAGTTCATCACCTTAAAAATGTTTTGTACTCCATCTATTCATTCCTCCCACTCTCCCCTGTATCTCTAGAGACTACTGATCTTTGTATTGTCTCTATAGTACCCTTTCCAGAGTGTCATATCACTGGAATCAAACAGCATGTACCCTTTTCAGACTGGCTTTTTTCACTTAGCAATCCACTTTTAAAGTTCTCGTATGCTTTTTCATGGCTTAATAGCTCCTTTCTTTTTAATGATGAATAATATTCCATTGCACTGACGTGCCACAGTTTGCTTATCCATTTATCTATTGAAAAATAATATCTTGGTTGTTTCCAATTACTGGCAATTACAAGCAAAGCTGCTATAAACATTCATGTGCAGGTTTGTGCATGGGCAAAGTTTGTAACTCATTATGGTAAACACCTAGGAGCACAATTGCTAGATTTTATGGTAAGTCTATGTTTACCTTTGTAACAAATTGCTAAACTATCTTTCAAAGTGGCCCTACCAATACAAAATATGTGTCAAGTGTGGTGGTGCCCACTTATAGTCCCTGGTGCTAGGGAGGCTGAGCTACAAGAATTGCTTGAACCTGGTGGGTAGAGGTTGCAGTGAGCTGAGATCATGCCACTGCACTCCAGCCTAAGTAACAGAGTAAGACTGTCTCAAAAAAAAAAAAAAAAAGAACTAAAACTAAGTGGCCGTATCATTTGCATTCTCACTGACAATAAATGAGAGTTCCTGTTACTCCATGTCCTAACTAGCATTTGGTGTTGTCAGTGTTTTGGATTTTAGCCATCTTGGGTGTATAGTGATATCTCGTTGTTTTAGTTTGCAAGTCCCTAGTGGCATATGACATTTGACATATATTCATATGCTTATTTGCCACCTGTGTGCCTTCTTTATTTAGGTGCTTATTCAGAACTTTTAAAATTAGGTTTTAAGTCCTTTTTGTATTTTGGATGCAAGTCTTTTATCAGATATGTGTTTTGCAATGATTTTCTCCCAGTCTGTAGCTTGTCCTTCATTCTCTTAACAGTGTCCTTCACAGAGCAGAAATTTTTAATTTTAGTGAAGTACAACTTAGCAATTTTTTATTTCATGAATCATGTTTTTTGTGTTATATCTAAAACATCATCACCAAACCCAAGGTCACCTAGATTTTCTCCCATATTATCTTCGAAAAACTTTGTGGTTTTGAATTTCACTTAGGTCTATGATCCATTTTAAAGTAATTTTTGTGAAGCATGTAAGGTCTGTGCCTAGATTCATTGATTTTGCATTTGTGCCCAATTGTTCCAGCACTATTTGTTGTAAAGACTTTTCTCCATTAAATTACCTTTGCTTCTTTGTCAAAGACTAATTGGCTATATTTGTGTTAGTCTATTTCTAGGCTCTCTATTCTATTCCATTGATTGATGTGCCTATTCTTTTGCCAGTGCCATACTGTCTTGATTACTGTAGCTTTACAGTATCTCAAAGTCAGGTAGGGTCAGTCCTCTGACATTGTCCTCTTTTAGTATTGTGTTGGATATTCTGGGTCTTTTGCCTCTCCATATAAATTTTTAAATCAAGTTGTTGAAATCCACAATATAACTTATTGGGGTTTTTATTGTAATTGTGTTAGATTTATAGGTTAAGTTGGGAGGAACTGATATCTTAACAATATTGAGTCTTCTTATTGATGAACATGGAATATTTCTTAATTTATTTACCAGAGGTTTCTTTCCTCAGAGTTTTATAGTTTTCTTTGTACAGATCCTGTATATATTTTGTTAGATTTATGCCAAAGTCAGCCTGTCTTACTTACTTTCCTCCCCTCCCTCCCTCTCCTCCTTCCTTCATTCCTTCTCTTTCTTTTTTTCTATCTTTCCTTCTTTCTGGTTCTAATGTAAATGGCATTGTGTTTTTAATGTCAAATTCCAGTTGTTAATTGTTGGTATATAATAAAGCAATTGACTTTTATATGTTAACCTTGTATGCTGCCCCTTGCACTTATGTATTAGTTCTGGCAGTTTTTTGTTGATTCTTTGAAATTTTCTACATAGATAATCACGTTATTCACAAACAAAGCTATTTTTTTTCTTTCCGTTCTGTATACCTTTTTTTTCTTTTCTTGTCCTATTGCATTAGCTATGTCTTTCAGGACAATGTTGAATAGGACTGGAGAAAGGCAACATTCTTGTCTTGTTTTCAATCTTAGGGAGAAAGCATTTAGTTTCTCATCATTAAGTATGATAGTACCAATTACTTTCTTACAACATGGAAAGCAAAAACTAATTTAAAATATATCTATATTTTCTAGATTTTGTGTCTTTCTTAAAAAGGCCTTCCCTACTCCAGGGTTATAGAAGTACATCCCTATATTTTCTTTCTTTTAATAATTGTATACGTTTGTTTTTTACCTATGCTTCTTTAATCCATCTGAAAATTATTTTGTATGTGGTGTGAGGTAGGGGTCTGTGACAGATAGATACTATATGATGGCTGGCTCAAAATTCATATCAGTGCCCTTCTGGTGTGTCATCCTGTATTGCAGAGATTCCCCTCATGCCCTAGAATTCCAGATGTAGTGAAGAGTCCCCCGGTTAGATGCCTTCAGGGTCCATCACAGCTCCAAGCCAACTGAGCATAGAGAGGAAACTAGGGCATAGCCAATTCTTCCCACCATGAGACTTCTTTATGGGCAATCTTTGTGGTAGCCAAGACTTTCCTCAGAGCTTCACCAAAGTCTGAGGCCTTTTCTGGCCATCCCTTCTTCCTTGTCTCTTTCCTTTCACAGGTGTCATAACTGTGTCACAGCCAGAAGACTTTCCCTGCTATTTCTGCTCCCTCTCCCTTTTACCTTACATGGACAGTATCACATCTCTTACCCTCTTAAACTCCATCTTGATGTCTGCCTCCTGGGGACCTAAGCAGGCACAACTGACATGAAGCTTCAAGTTATTTGGAGAAAAAGCTAGCACCACCTCCATTTTATTAGCACAGATCCTGGTAGAGGTGGTGTGGTCTCAGAACAGCATCCATGGCAAAAACTTCCTACTATCTGGCAGCTTCCAGATTTTAGCAGACATCGTCTCCATCAGTGGCTCAGTTCTGCATTGTGGCTTTGGAAATGTGTCTGGTAAGCTCAACTAAAGTCTTTTTCTTTAATGCCTCCTACAACCCTGACTGCTATATGTACCTTCCATAAATTCCTTTTTGATTACAATATTTAGAATAAATTCTCTTTGCAGAAAGCAAAGCCATCACCAATATATTATCTAAGTTAACTTTTTCCCAGTGGGAAATCTGTCGTCCCCAAATCATTGCCCCCAAACCATTTTTGAATAGCCAGTCCTTTTGTACTGGTTTCAAAATGCCCCTTTAGCATACACTACATTTCCATGGATCTGTTTCTTTACTGTCCCATTGATTGAATTACACCACCATCACTCTGCATTAATCACTTTATAGCAAATATTTGTATGTGAAAGGGCTGTATCTTCCTCATTGTTCTTGCTGTGTCAAAATTTGTTTGACTATTCTTGTACATTTTTTCTTCTAAGATGACTTTTAGAATTAGCTTGTAAAGTTACATTTTTAGAACTCTTGTTAAGTTTTTATTGGGACTTTACTGAATTTATAGATTAATTTTGGGAAAATTTACGTTTTTACAATACTGGATTTTCACCAAGGTCCATTTGTATTGGGGGCTGGCTAAATGGCTTAGGAATAGGCCTGAAGCTTGAAGGCACACAGACTGGTGAGCAGGTGGTTCCAATGCAATCAGATTATTGCCTCAGTACCCAATGCAGAGGTTGCAGAGAGAACCTCCAGGGTGTCCTGGGAGAGTCCAGAAAGTCTTCACAGGCATAAAGGCAGCATCTGAGCTGAGACGTGAAGGATGACTAAGATTTTTCTATCCCAGGAAGGGAGAGCATGAGCCAAGTTACCCTGGCATGAGAGGACCTGGAGTGTTTGGGAAATCACAGATTGTTCTGGATCACTCAAGCAGGCAGTGGCAAGGGGGTTGGGAGAGGTGGTAACAAAACAGTGACTGATTTGATCAGAGGGGTTATCATCTGATGGCCAACGTGTGTGCTAGGCACGATCCTAAGCATGAGCTTATTGAACATGTACAACATCCCAGGTACAAAGCTACTGTCATGATCCCCATGTTTCAGTGAGACAATACAGTTACAGAGAAGTCAGCTGGTCGCAGTGGCTCATGCTTATAATACCAGCACTTTGGGAGGCCAAGGCAGGAGGATCGCTTGAGCCCAGATGCTTGAGACTAGCCTGGGGGAACATAATGAGGCCCATCTACAAAGAATTTTTTTTAATTAGCTGGGTGTGGTGGTGTACATCTGTAGTCCCAGCTACTTGGGAGGCTGAGGTGGGAAGATCACTTGAGCCCAGGAGAAAGAGAGAGAGAGAGACAGAGAGATAAGTTAAGCCACCATCTGAAAGCCATGTGGCTAGAAAGTAACGGAAGTAAGACTGAAGCCCAGGGATCTGATCACCAGGGGCCATCCATCATCTTATCTCCACACTGTCTGAAGAGCCTTATAAGTTGAAGTACAGAGCCCAGGCCCATTAATCCCAGTGCTCTGTTGCCCGCAGATGCACAAGGATGAGCCTGTAGAGTCTGACGATACCTTACAAACAAGATTTGCTAAACCAGGAAAGGAGAGACATGGCAATTCCTCTTGCAGGAGGCTCATTTAAGCAGCAGCCTCAGGAGAGATGATGTCTGGGCAGACATGTGATACCTGAACCAAGGCAGCTGCCAGGGAATAGAGAGGAAAGGCTGGAAAAGAGGCCATCAGGACTTGAACCTCAGATTCAGACTCCAAATCAAATCTGCTTTTCATACCACTCTGTCACTCAGTCATTCATTCAGCACTTACTAGGCCCTTACTGGGTACCAGCCTAGGTTCTGGCTTCCAGGATACATCCTGCTTCTGCCCTAAGGCTGGACCCAGAGCTTAAAAAGGTGACCGATCAGGGCCGGGCATGGTGGCTTATGCCTGTAATCCCAGCACTTTGGGAGGCCAAGGTGGGAGGATCACCAGGTCAAGAGATGGAGACCATTCTGGCCAACATGGTGAAACCCTGTCTCTACTAAAAAAAAATGCCAAAAATTAGCTGGGTATGGTAGCATGCACCTGTAGTCCCAGCTACTCAGGAAGCTGAGGCAGGAGAATTGCTTGAACCCAGGAGGCGAAGGTTGCAGTGAGCCAAGATCGCACCACTGCACTCCAGCCTGGCAACAGAACAAGACTTCATCTCAAAAAAAAAAAAAAAAGTGACTGCTCAGAACTGTCCCAACCACACCACATGACAAGAGGGCCCAGGATGTGGCCGACTCCCCTGGCTTCCTACAACATCCCAGCACAGCCTTCCCCGTCCGTTTGGGGCTCACACCCTCTGCCCTCTCATACTACAGAACATCTCTCTCCCTTTCTCTCTCTCCTTTCTCCCCTTTCTCCCTCTCTCCCTCCCTCCCTTCCTTTTTTTTCATTCAACAAACATTCACAGATTGCTGGCCTTCTGCCAGGCTCTAACTAGGTGCTAGAGAAGCAAAGATGCAAGACGAAGCCTTATGCCAAATGATTACAGGAAAGAGAAAGAGAAAAGAAACATAAGAAATAGCCATCAGTAATCTGTCTAGGAACCATAGGGACGCAAAAGTCTCAAAGGGTACTGTGGGGGTTGGGGGGTGTCAGGAGAGCATTTCTTTGCAAAAGAAGCAGCTTCAGCCTCACTGAGGAGGTGCAACAAAGCCTGGAATGTTCTGGAAACTGCAAATGTGGGGTCAGGTTTTAAAGCTGAAGCTTTGGTCTGGAGATACACAGGCAGAGTTTGGCATCCTGGCTGTGCCATGCACAACCTGTATAGCCCAGGGGAGTTATTGAACTTCTTTGAAACTATTTATTCATTTGTAACGTGTGGATAATAATTCTCATTTCATAGGGTCATTGTGAGAATTAATTGAGAATATTTATCCCACAAAATATCTTTTGGACACCTACTGTATGCCAAACACAGCTCCAGCCTGGGCGTGCACAGTTAAACAAAATAGATCAAGTCCCTGCCCTCACGGGGCTCCTATTCTAGTGGAGAGAGACAGACAGTGAATAAATGAAAGCATGACATCATATCAAGTAGTGGTAAGTGACTGCAAAACAGTAAAGCGGGTGTCTCAGGTTGGACTCCCCAGGAGCAGCCCCTGAGACAAGGATTTGGTAAGAAAGTGCTCCCAGGGGCTGCTGGTAAGGGACTGCGGGGGCAGGGCAGGGGGAACAAGGAGGCCCTCAGGGATTCAGCCTCAAGTCAAGCCCCACAGAGGAGGCTCAGCCTGATCTGGCAGGAAACACTGGCATGGTCCCAGCCCTCCACACCCCCACACCCTTAGTCACTGGTTAGAGGACACCCAGGGATGTAAATTTCCAGGCTGTTCCGGTGCCTGCAGGAAAAGCAGGCTCCAGTAGCCCAAGGATGGGGTCTCTAGAGAAGGTGAGGAGAAGGGAAGAAGGAAAGAAAGGAGGGAGGGAGGGAGGAAGGAAGGAAGAGGGGAAGGGAGGAAGGGAGGGAGGAAAAACAAAAGGAAGGAGAAGGGAGGGAGAGAGGAAGGAAAAGGAGGAAAAGGAAAGGAAAGGAGGGAGGGAAGAAGGAAAGAAGGGAGGGAGAGGAAAGGAAAGGAAGGAAGAAAAGGGAGGGAGGGAGGAAAAGGAGAGAACGGAAAGGAAGGAGGGAGGGAGGGAGGGAAAGGAAGGAAGGAAGGAAAGGAAGAGAAGGAAGAAAGGGGAGATGACACAAAGGGAGGGAGGGAGATGAGCAGGGCCATGGAGATTGTGGAGCTGGATTCAGCCATGGCCCATGAATCCCAGTGCTCTGTTGCCCACAGAGGCCCAAGGATGAGACTGTAGGAAGATCTGGCTCTTCAGGGTTTGCTGGTTGACAAAATGTTAGTGACTTACATTTACAAATGCTTTAGCACGCCCAAGACAGTTTCCTCTCTCCTCAGGGTGGACAAGCGGTGGTTACCCCAGTAGCCATCCTACCCCCTCCCACTGGGCAGCAGCCATGCCCTTCAGACAGGACAACCCCACCCCCACGCATGGGTCTAAAGGCAGTTTGGTCCAGTGAGAGAGATGCAGACGGGGAATCCAGAGATCTGGGATGCAAAGTCCAGCTTGGCCATAACTGGCTGAGTGATCTTGGGCTCGTCCGTTCCCCTCTCTGTGCAACAGTTTCCTTGTGGGTCACGTGAGGGGCTTGTGTTACCGACAGGCGGTCTGTAACATTTCTTCTGGCACTGGGATCCTTTTATTTCTAAGACTGTAAATTGCCTGGCCTGTGAGAGGGCAGCTGAGGGCTGTGGATAGAGTCTAAGGTGAGGAGTACAAAGATCCAGGTTCAGCCTTGGGCCCCACTTAGCACCTCTGTGCCCCTCAGAGCTTCATCATCCTCATCTACAGGATGAAAAAAAGTCATTCTTGCCCAAATTACGTTCCTGAGTGAATAAAAGATGATAAAGCTGCAGAAAATGTAAAAGGTTTATTCTTTCTAATTACTTGTGAGCATCTGCTCAATCCGGGCATTGTGGTGAGAACCTTATGTACTTTATCTAAGTTCATACTGAGACCTAGAGGTGAGAACTGTACCCAGGGTTGTGCGGGGAAATGCTTAGCAGCCAGCCCGCCGGAGAGGAAGGTCCTGATTTGTAGTGTTTGCCCATTTCTGTGGTGTCAATGCTTCCACTTTGGCCCTTTCCAGGCTGAGCAATCTCATGTTACTGAATGCAAAGCTGGGGAGAAATGCACGTAGTTGGCTTTCCAGGGTGGAAACCAGCCAGCTCCAGTGCATCACCGACTCTATCCACTTTATTTATAAGAAAGCGGATTCAGAAACATGTCCAAATTCACAGTCAATACTAGCAGAGTCAGGATTGAAACCCAAGCCTGACAGCCTAGAAGCTCAGTGGCCCCTGCTCTTCTCTCTGCTGAGGGTAACGGGGGGCTGCCTGCGCTCATGGAGAAGAGGCTGAACTTTTAAATCAGAAGGTGCAGGTTTGAAGCCTGGCTCCCTTGCTTCCTGGCTGTGAGAGCCTTGAATGCACCACTTAGCCACTCCTAACCTAAGGCCTCAGTTTTCTCATCTGTTAAATGGGAGAGAGTGAGTGCCCAGCACACACGGTTTCTCTGCGACTGCAGTGAATGTGGCCGTGCTTTGGAACAGAGAAGCTCATTTTGTAAGCAGCAGCACCCGGCGCCACAGTGGTGATGAGCTGCTCACCTACTGCTTCCAGCAGGACTTGGAGCCCCCAGCCCACTTCCCTGTGCCCGAGGATCTGTAGTCAAAGGCCAGTATAAGCATCTTGGGGCTCCTGCTTCAGTCCTACCATGGAGCTCCCCTCCCTCGGCTCCCAACCCCTAACATTCCAGCACAAGTCCCTCCCTTCTGCCTCTCCCTGTGAGTTAAGCCCAGCAGAAACCAGAACCCTTCTCAGAGCTGCTGGAATCCTGTGCCCCATAAATCAGTATGCTGAGCTGAGAGACCAAAGGAACGCTCTGAAAAAGGAAGTCAATCATCTGATGATTGTTTTTAAATATCATCTCATGAACTCAGACATACCCATGGGATCAAACTGCCTTCCACCACCACCACCCCCAGTAAGGATATTTGGGGCTCAAACCTCCTTCTCTTGATGCTCAAGCAGCATAGGGTACAAAGGGCCCCGCAGCAGGGCTCAGGGCTCCTGGAAACCATGCCCTGCTTGGCAACATGGCCCAGAGGGAGCTCAGGTACCCTCCTGAAACCTGCACTCAACCGGCCTGGCTGACTGTGACAGAGAGAGACAGAAGTTCTTTGGGGAACTTGTGTGAGAGGGAGACATTGTGCTCTCTTTAGAAGCCAAGACTATCCCCAAATCACATGAGTTTACACACACACATGCGAGTGCACACATGCCCTTGCACGCACACATACATATGTGTGCCCATGTGCACACACACTCACCTACATGTGTGCCCATTCCCATCTTATTCATCCTGGAGAGCCCTGAGATTCTGGAGATGCAGAGATGCACATTGTGATGTTGACTGTGGTCCTCAGAAGAGGCAAGAAAGAGATTTTGGGGTGACCCAAATCCCAGCAGAGCCCCTAGCAATGCAGAAGGGGGAAGAGCATGGACTGGAAACCACAAGAGAACAAGAAACAGGAGAAGGGATTCCTGAGTGGAAGAAGGATTCTGGAGCCACCTCCGGAGGGGCAGCTTCCCTGCGGCTAGCTTCTGGGTAGAATATGGACAGCAGGAGCTTTGCAAAGGGCAGGTTTAACCTGGAACAAAGAGGAACAGACCTAGGATCTGAGAAAGGGACCATTCGTTCTGAGCGATGGGGGGAACTCTGAGTAAGGACTGATGTGGCCTTAGATCAAAGGATGGAAGGAAGGGCACGCTGTGATGAGGCCTGGAAACCCCTCCAGTGGGCGGGGACAAGCAACCAGCCAGAGTGGGTCTTGTGGGCCAGGGCTCCTCTTTGCCCCGGCTTGTGTGTGATGTCATCCAGAGCTTTCCTTTAAGTATAAGCCTGGGGGGTGGTCTGTACAGAGATGGGCTGGGGATATCGGAGGCATGGGAAGGGGGGTGGAGGCAGAGTTTGGAAGCTGGGGTGGCCCCGGGAGGTTTGTCATGTCCCCTCGGCATTAAGTGGGGTGGTAACAGGCACTGAGAGCGGCTCTCGCTGTGGGAACCTAAGCTAAGAAGAGGCGATTAGGGGGGTGGGGACAGGTAGTCTAGTAGGACAGGATGCATCAACTAAGGGACCTCCCAGGTGGCATTGCCCTGGTGAATTGACCATTATCCCAGATGGGGCCAATCAAACTCCAAAGAGCGGGGAACCTGCAGACCCTCCTTGGCCAATGTGTTCAACCCTTATGAGGGCTTGGAATGCCCATGCCCCACACCCTAGGCTGCCTTAGCCTGGCACAGGACACCCCCATGACTGAAGCTGTGAGTGTGAGGTCTGTGCAGTCTTAGAGCCACTCCATACGGCCTTGGGGGGCCCGGTAACCTGCCCAGACCACATCAGAGCATGCGGCCTTGTTCCTGGGTCATTTCTAGATTCAAGGACTTCCCCTTACAGTGTTGGACAAATCCTGTGCACTGGAGCTCAGGGTTACCTTTTTCTCCTCCCAGATTCTTCACCCCCATCCCAGCGAACACTCTCAAAGGCATGGATCCCACAGTTTCTGACAGCCAATGGACCACCTTTCTCAGATGCTGAGCTTAAGTCTCTGAGGGCGGCTTCTGAGAGTTGCCCCCTGGTTCTGCCCAGGAAAGGAGCCTTGGCCTCTCCAGAGGCAGATGTGGGATCCCTTAGAGATTGTGGATCTGCACCAGCAGAAGGGTGGGGCTGGTGAAGACTCCTCAGACGTCCTTGTCCACCCCATGTGTTGCACAGATGAGGAGCCTGAGGCCCAAAGAGGGGACATGGTTACTCCTGGGCCCCAGAGACGGGTTCAGGGCAGATCTGGGGCTGAACCTGGGGCTCCTACTGTCCATTTTTTCTTCTTTTTCTTTTTTGAGACAGAGAGAGACTCTGTCTCCAGGCTGGAGTGCAGTGGCACTTTCTTGGCTCACTGCAACCTCCTCCTCCCGGGTTCAAGAGATTCTCCTGCCTCAGCCTCCTGAGTAGCTGGAACTACAGGCAGGCACCACCACACCCGGCTAATTTTTGTATTTTTAGTAGAGATGGGATTTCACCATGTTGGCCAGGATGATCTCGGTCCCTTGACCTCAGGTGATCCACCCACCTCAGCCTCTCAAAGTGCTGGGATTACAGGCGTGAGCCACCGTGCCCTGTCCCCACTGCCCATTTTTTTCTATCAAAGTTCATGCCACTGTCCCCAAGACCCTGCTCCAGAAACAGAGCCGCAGAAGCTCTCTGAGCCTAGGCGAGGACCTGGCCCACCCTACTTTCCCAGGATGAGCGTTGGTGAGGGCCAGGACAAGCTCTGGCTGAGGCAGGAAAGCACTGTCTAAACACGCTGTGGGGCCCGCGCGTCTGGCTGGCTGTCCCCCGGGCCAGGTGGACCTCTGACACACAGCAGGAATTTTCCACTGGCGCATCCTCTGGCTGGTTGGGATCCAACGCATTTTTGAGCCTTTTTGTTTCACTCCAGTTGTCTCCCCTGCCCCATGAAGATACAACCTGAGGGCCAGAGCATGGGGGCCGTGAGTCTTCAGAGAGGCTTCAGGGAGCCCCCTTTCTCTGACCCAGAAGCCACCAGTCAGTACCTAAAATACAGAATGAAGCAAAGGAAAATCACTTTTAATAAATCTATATCGATGGTGAAATTAAATTTCAGAGAGAAAGTGACATGCCCAAGGTACATCAACACAGGCTTGTCTAAGCCTGGCCCATCCTATTTCCCCTGTACCAGCTTCCCAAGGTTAAGAGCTAAGGTCACCGGAAGACACTGCAGGGGGGAGTTTCAAAGATGAAGCTGCAGCCAGGTGCAGTGGCTCACACCTTTAATCCCAGCACATTGGGAGGCCGAGGTGGGCAGATCACCTGAGATCAGGAGTTTGAGACCAGCTTGGCCAACATGATGAAACCCTATCTCTACTAAAAATACAAAAATTAGCCGGCTGTGGTGGCATGTGCCTGTAGTCCTAGCTACTCAGGAGGCTGAGGTAGGGGAATCACTTGAACCAAGAGGCAGAGGTTGCAGTGAGCTGAGATCACACCTCTGTACTCCAGCCTGGGTGACAGAGTGAGACTCTGTCCCAAAAAAAAAAATCTGCAAGAGGGAGCTAGGCCATCCAGGTGGGGACACTGCCAGCTCACAGAAGTCCCTGGATTGGACAGCTGAGTGTGCCAATGACACACACATCCCTGTGCTGTGTCACTCCAGCCTGGCAGCAGCAATGCCAACAGCTCCTTCCCAAAGGCAAGGCCAGGAGATCGGGGCCCACACTTTAGGAGTCTGTGACCCCTCATCCTTCATCACAGTGGTAGGGCTGTTTCCTGGGTTGGGACCGACGTACTCTACCCGACATTCAGAGCATTCCTTGGGCAGCAATAAGGGTCTTGACCTGGAACCTGTGGGGAGGACATCCTGAGAGGCTGGGCCTGCATACGGAGACCAGCTGGGCTGGAGCCTGAGTCTTGTGGGGCTTTGTCAAGCCATGCAGGAGGGCCACAGGAGGCCACAGGGGGCAGCCTCAGGCTGCTGCTTGTTCCCAAGGCAGTGTTCCTGGTGGTTGGGGTGGTACCTGCGCCTGCAGGGCAGCACAGGTAGAAAGAAGACCACTTCACACACAGAATGGCATTCTGTGGGCTCCTCCCTTGGACCCCGGGAATGTTTCCTAGAATCACCAACTGCCCAGAGCCTGGACCTCCACAAAGCCAACCTCAGGGAGACTCCAGCCCATTCAGAGAGGTAGGCAAGTGGCGAAGATGATGACAAGAAGATCTGGAGTGCCATTTGGCCTATGCAACTCCCACTCTCATGAAACCCCTTGCTACGGTTTGAATGTTTCCTTCCTCTGAAACTTATGTTGAAACTGAATCCCCAATGTGGCAGTATTGAGAAGTAGGGCCTTTAAGAGGTGATTAGGTCAGGAGGGCTCTGCCCTTATGAATGGACTAATCCATTCATGGATTAATGGATTAATGGGTTAGTGGATTAATGGGCTGTGAGGCTGGTGGCTTTATAAAAAGAAGAGAGATCCGAGCTAGCACGCTCAGCCCCCTCACGCTGTGATGACCTGCACCACCTAGGGACTCTGCAGAGTCCCCGCCAGCAAGAAGACCCTCAGCAGCCCCTCAGCCTTGAACTTCTTGGCCTCCATATCTTAGGAAATAAATTCCTTTTCTTGACCAGGCACAGTGGCTCATACTTGTAATCTCAGCACTTTGGGAAACCGAGACAGGTGGATCACCTGAGGTCAGGAGTTCGAGACTAGCCTGTAAAAATACAATAATTAGCCAGGTGTGGTGGCAGGCACCTGTAATCCCAGCTACTCAGGAGGCTGAGGCAGGAGAACCACTTGAACTCAGGAGGCAGAGGTTGCAGTGAGCCAAGATTGCACCACTGACTCCAGGCCGGGGGACAGAGCGAGACTCTGTCTCAATAATTAATAATAATAATAATAATAATAAATCCCTTTTCTTTATACATTACTCAGTTTCAGGCATTCTCTTTAAAGCAACAGAAAATGGACTACAACATTCCTATGGCTGGATCCCCATTGACCAGCCCCGCATTTCCTGTGTTAGAGAAAAAGGTTTTTGCATGGGGTCAAATAAATTTAGGAAACCAGGCTAAACCAGTCCTGGTTCCCAAATATATTACAAATTTTCTGCAGATCTTCTAGACAGAGGTTCTCGAGCTGCGGTGAATTTGTCCCCCAGGGGACACTTATCAATGTATTTTGACATTTTTAGTTGTCACAACTGGGAGGCTATTACTGGTATCTAATGTGTAGAGGCCTGGCTACTGCTAAACATCCTACAATGTCTGGGACACCCCACAATAAAGAATTATTCAGGCCCAAATGTCAATAATGCTGAGACTGAGAAACTTTGTCCTAGAGTGTTGCATAGAACTCAAGGGAGGTGTTCAGGGGCCACAGTGTAGAGAACATTTGTCACTCTCTTGGATCACCTAGCATCTGCTCTCCCTTCCTATGTTTGAGGACTTCCTATGTTTTGAGGCAGAGGCTGTGCGCAGAACAGAAGCTCTATGAAGCCAGTCCACACTGTGCCAGCCTCTCTTGCAGCTAGGCGGGAGGCATGTGACCTCCCTCCACCAGTCACATGCATTTTCCCAGGCTTTCAATCTAAAACTCGTGATGCGGAAAAGTGGGAGCATCACTTGGACCCCGATCCAACCTGATCTGAAACTACAAAATCCGATGTGGCTTTTTCACCTCACCTCAGGTGGGGACTGGGATCCAGGTGAACTAAAAAGAGGGAGGCAGAAGGAAAAGAATGGACTTTGGGAAGTACCTACAGTGAGCTCAGGCAGCATGCTGGGTGCTTCACATGTGGCGTTGCATTTACAGCAGAGCTGAAATAACCAGAAAAGAAGCCCTGGCCACTCACAGGTGGGGTGCATGCTTTCCCCCACCCCCCAGTGAGTTAGGTGTCCCAGGCCTGAAGGCTGTCAGGGAGCTTCCAGGAGAAACAGGCAGGACCCTTGAGAAGCTGGAGGAGCAGGAGGGGAGGAGGAGAAGGAAATAAGCAAGAGAAACTGGCCCACACAGTCAGAGCAGCTCCAGAGAGCGAGCTGAGAAGGAACCTTAGAAATCGGCGGGTCCAACTACCCCTTTTACAGATGAAGAAACTAAGGTCCAGGGCTCAGTAGCAGAACTGGAAATAAAGCCCAGCTCTTTAGCTCCTTCTCTATTGCTCTTCCTACTGCTCAAGGTGCGTGCACAGAGCCCTGTGTGCATGCATGTGTGCACACCGTGTGTGTAGGTGTGGGTGTGTGTGTGCACACACACATACGTGGCTGAGACAAGGTCATCTGTCTCTCCATCCATCTGTAATCCAGGATGGCCATGATGTCAACATGAATTAAGATGTTTATAGAAATGAAAAAAAAATGCTTAGGAAAAGAGTTAATCTCTACATGGGGGTGGGGGGATCCAGTTTCAGAAGGTTAATGTCTTGATTTTTTTAAAATCCCTTTTCTGTTTTATTCAAAGAGGATTTGGTGTTCTCAGCCCCAGCTGGGAGCTTAAGGAAACAGATCTGCATTTTTTGGCCTCGGCCTATCCCTGAAGCTCTAGGCCTCTCCTATTGGCCCTGAGGACAGGGATGCCTGGAACCTGGTCTCTACTCAGGCCAGCTCCATGCCTCAGTTTTCCTCCATACAGAGGCCTGGGGCTTCCCTTTCTATCCCTTTTCTCAAGAGTGGTTTGTCCAGCCCTAGAGCAAAAGGGTTCAGACACAGGAGATAAGAAGCAGGATTCACAGTTGAAGCCGGTGGACCTGGCCTGGCAGCTGAGAGAGGACAATAGGCTCTGAGGGAGGCTCTGAGGTGTGAGCAAAGAGAGGAGGAAGGTGCGCAGACAGCAGTGTGTTGTGGAGTACTTGCCAGGAATCCCACCTTCCCCATCTACTGTCTGGGTGAAACTTGGAGTGACCTGTCCTCCCTGGAAAAATGGGGGTGACTGTGGGACCACATTTGCACTGGCTATGCTCTTATAACTGAGTTTTGGGGCAAGCATGAGAATGCATTTCTAAGGTCAACATTGGTAGGTGGACAGAGGCCTTGGTGTGACCATCTGTGGTCCCCGCCAACCTTCATCAAGCCACTGGAGATCAACCACCTCCTGGGGTCCCAGTCCATCAGACCCAGTAGCTTCCTTGCCCAAAAATCCCTAGAGAGAATTCCCCTTTGCAGAAAGCTGGACTCCCCAGAGTAGGACAAGGTGAGCTGGGGCCCTCACCCAAGGCTAATCAGGTTCCAGGAAATTTTGACTACAACAAAAAAGCAGGTCCCAGTTCCTCCAGATTCCCAAGGTCAGCACGAGTATCTGCTCCAGTCCAGGGCCCTGGCCTGTGCCTGGAATACGATCATCCCTTTGCTAGGCCTCAATTTTTCTTACTAGGAAACTCAGTCGCAAGTTTTGAGCTCACACAAGTGTTGGTGCCATCATCATGTTAGCCCTCGGCCCTTGCCCACTCTGGGCCTCTGTTTCATCACCTGTTAAATGGGAATTTAGCCCAGATGACCTCCTCTATCACACGCAAGTTCCCTTTGGTGCTCATTTCAAGATTCTAGACTTCAGAGTCCTGCTAAGACCCTTGCCTGCCTCTTGTCAACTCAGTCCTTCCACAGCCCACCCCCAACCCCAGGCTAGATGCCGGCAAGGCCCCTTGTTAATCTGGTTGACAGGCTTAGGACCTGCTTCTGTTTGTCAGTTCCTTCTTCCCAGCGTGCTGGTCCAGAGCCCAGCAGCTGGGGCCATGGGTGTCAGGATTCCTCCCTTGGCAGTCCCTTTTACCCAGGCAGATCACCTAAGCCTCAGGCTGGCTTCCTTCTTGGGCTATGGCATGCATTGGTTTCCAGCCCTTATCAAGAAAAGAGGGAACAGAGGGCTGTGGTATGCCAGACCTACTGTAATGACTGTCACTTCCCTTATCTCCCTTAATCCTGCCATCCTCCAGAGGCAGATAGGGCCAGGAACCCCACTTTAATAAGAAGGGGCGGGGTTAGGCCCCACCCAGGGGTGCCGACTCCAGAGCTTGGGCTCCTTCCTCAGCCTCGTGCTGCCTCCTTAGATCTCCTCTGGGAAAGCAGGGCAGAGTTATTTGGCCAGGAGTCCTGCTTTAACTCAATTCATCAAATATTTATTAATAGACCAGAAGGTTTGCTTGGCATGGTGTTAGGGGTCAGAAGGGGACCACGGAACCTATGGGGTGATTCCCTTCCAGCCCCTGGGCTGGGCCTCAGTAGCTCCCCCATGACAATGACAGGCCATCGTCAGACACCCGTGGGCCTCTGGCAGCTGTTTTCCCAATTGTTCTTTTGGATCCAGCAAGTTACAGCTCATTCCTTTGGCCCACATTGTTCCTTAACGACATCACTTTTTCCATCTCCCGAAGGCACTGTGCCCTCCCGCCTGAGCACTGCCTCCCAGCTGATCTCCATCTCCCTGGCGTGCTGTAGTTTCCATGGACCACTGAGGGCATCATCTCTGGATCATCTGAGATCTGTGGAGCTCAGAGCCTGGGTACTCCCGGGCCTCCCCATAGTGACCCAACACCATGACCAACCTTGTCCATGTGGTTGGATGGTCCCTGCCCCTTCAAATCCCTGGGTGCCATGGAGACATGGCTCTTCTCCTCATCCTTTAACTTATGCACAGATAGGGAGATCCTTGTGAGTCCCCGCCTGGGCTGGATGTCAGGTTGGGCCATGGACAGCTCTTCCTGTCCCTCATCTCCACCTTGCATGGCAGTCTTTTCTCCCAGTTCACTGGCAGTCTTCTCTCCCAGTTCCTTTGCATGCTCAAGTCACTTGGTATCACCCACAGCTCTACATACTTCCTATTCCAAGTCAAGCGTCAGTTCCTTCTAGGTGAACCCAGGTGCTGGGTCCTGACCCTCCCAACAGCCTTCCTTTCTGAGCTACCCCTTCCTGCATGTGACTGGTATGATCCTAAGCTCTCACTATGTGCCAGGCCCAGTGTTGCCAGCACCTTCTGTTTTACTCCCCTGCCATTGATAGCCCTGGCCCCTACCATTTGCTAGTGAGGTGGTGTGGCACAGAAGGCAAAGCACACATTTTGGAGTCAGATTGATCTGGGTTTCAGTCCTAGATCTTTCATCTGTCGGTTTATTTATTTATTTGAGACAGTCTTGCTCTGTTGCCCAGGCTGGAATGCAGTGGCATGATCTCGGCTCACTGCAACCTCCACCTCCCAGGTTCAAGCAATTCTGGTGCCTCAGCCTCCCAAGTAGCTGAGATTACAGGAGCATGCCACTATGCCTGGCTAATTTTTGCTTTTTTTTTAGTAGAGACAGATTTTCACCATGTTGGCCAGGCTAGTCTCAAACTTCTGACCTGAAGTAATCTGCCTGCCTCGGCCTCCGAAGTGCTGGGATTACAAGCATGGACCACCACACCTGGCCATGTCGTCTATTTAATTATAAAAATTTAGACAAGTTGCTTTGCTGGAAGCTCCAGTTTTCTCACCTGTCAGCTGGGAATGCTGCCATTCCTAGGGCTGTTGGGGGCACTAAGTGCATTCACATATGTACCTGGTGTGATGTGTATTTCTGGCATAAAGGCAAGAAAGAGCCCAGTATATTTGGAGGAACTGCAAAGAACACAGAACGGCAGGTCCAAGGAACCCTAAGGGGAGCAATAGAGCATGTGGCCAGAGAGGCCAGCTGGGGGAATGGTGCATGGCATGGAGGACCAAGCAAGGAACCCAGGCCAGGCAGAGCCAATAAAGCCAAGAGCTCATCATGTCATACCCTGCCCAAGCACCTTCATGTCCCCTAACTGCCTCCAAGTGGCAGTGCAAGTTTCTTCAGCCAACCCTTGAGGCTTTCCAGCAAGCATCCAGTCTAGTCTTCTCTCCCATCTCACCACGAAAAAGATGGGGAATCAAGTGGCATCTTCTTTATAACCTCTTTCTCAGTGAATGATTAGTGCTGGGTGCGGAGGAGCAGGACAGCCCGGGCCTGCCTCTGTGCTCCAGCCCCCATGTCCTGCCTCCTCCCTTCTCTTCTCCTTTGGGCCTGATCCAGGAGAATCAGCTCTCCCCAACCCCAGTCTCTGAATCAAGGTTGCTTCTTGCCCCCTGCCCCACCCCACTAAATACCACGCAAAGGCTGTGTGTGGCTCAGCAAGGCCAATGGTTGCCAGTCAGCACCAGGGCTCTTCTTTGAGGACAGATGGAGGCTTTGGTCTGATGACATGGGCACCAGGCATCTAAGATCACCAAGGCCAGGAAAAGCTGAAAGTCAGGTAGCTCCCACTGTCTGCTCCAGCAAGGCCATCCGGCTCTCAAAGCTATAGTCATGACCATCAAAACAGAGAGAAGGGCGAGGTTGGAGAGGGAGACCTGAGCCCCAGCTATTAATAACATTCTCACCTTTTACTAAAATACTATCTTCGTTTCACATTCACACCTCACTTGCAGGCTCCCCACCCCTGTGTGAGGTAGGCTATGCAGGCATTGCTCGCTCCATTTTCTCATGTTGTAGAGGGAAAACTGAGGCTCAGAGAAGGGCCATGGCCTGCCCAAGGTCTCACTGCTGGTCACCACAGAGGCCTCTTGCCTCTGGTCCCTTCCACCGGGCTGCCCATCTGGTGAGTTTGGTTCACATCAGTTGTTTGGTACTGCTCCAGAGTTCTAGAACTTCTGTTTTAAAACCCCCTCCAGCATGGGGAGGGGGCAGCACTCAGAAAATCTTCCAGGGAGTTCTTCCTCTGGAAAAGGAGAATGCCGTGTGAAGCAGCGTGAATAGAACAGATGCCGTCGTGGCCCACACCTCGTCTCTTTCCATCTTGCTCATTGCCCTTCATTTCCAACAAACACCCTTTCTGTTTGTTAACACTCTTAACATGACCCACCCAACTTCCTCTAAGAATCTGGGACTCCAAAGCCACTAAATCATGGTCCAAAATATCAAAGCTCTTTTGAGGGGAACACTCACTTCATAAAATTTCTAGAGAAAAAGAAAAATACTACCAGGACATCCATATTTTTTTAAATGTGTTATTTTAGTTATTTTTTAAAACACAGTCTGAATAACTAGATCCTGCAGTGTGTGTGTTTTATGTTTGGGGATTTCAAACAGGTTTTTCTCTAGCTAATCAGCTCACTTTAACCTGAACCAGAATTCAAGCCAGCTGGGCTGGATAGAGCAGCGTTTCAAGATTAGAATGGATCTTATCTAGACCATCCTCTTTGACAGGGAAACTGGCTCAGAATAGAGAAGTGCTCTCCCCAGTGAAATTCAGCTCCTTTGTGGCAGAGCCAAGTCTCAGCCCAGGTCTTTGAGTCCCCCTTTGGTACTGTTGCTACAATGCCCTGTGCCCCGAGATCCGAGAAGCCTGTGGAAGGGGCCAGAGAACTGCTTTCTGAGCAGCCGCTGGCTTCAGACCAGCCTGCCCAGGCCTGAACCTCAGACTGCTCTGATGCTCCTACTCACACATGTGTCTGGCTCAGATGGCTGTCCCTTTGGACCGCTGCAAGGGGCTGATTAGATGTAATTGCTTTGCCTAGAGCGAGCTATCTGCTTAATACAATCAGCTCCCAGTAATTAGCCTGCCAGAGGCCCATTTCCCTCACTGGAGTCCTAGGGCCCCCAAGCCCTCACTCCAACCTGTGTGTGATGGGCCTCCCTCTGCAGGTAACAGGGTGTATGGTGTATGTGGGTGGGCTTCCGACTTGGGTTGAAGAGCTGGGAGAAAGCAGTGCTGTGGAGGCTATGCAAGAACTCCAGATGCATCCCTTCCTGAGGCCTGGAGCCAGGGAATACAGCATTTCCAGGTGGGAGGGATAAAGAGTCTGGCATAGACAGATTGCTCCATAAATGTTAAACAGAGCCCAACGGATCCACAAAGGGCATCTAATCCAGCCCCAAACTCAACACATTCAACAGTCAAGACAAAGGGCAATTCTTGTGACCCACCATGTGCCAGGCACTCTGCTAGTTCCTAGGATCCTTCTAAAATAGTCTCAAGCCGAGGGATCGACCAGACTGTGCTTGCATACCTCTGTGGCCACGTGCTCATCACCATCCTGGAAAGCTCACTCCTTCTTCAGGGGCATGGAGAATGTTCCTCTTATGTTGAACTGAAAGCTCTTTCCCTGTCGCATCATCCCCACAGATCACTGGGCCCTTCTGGGCTACACAGAGCAAAGCCAATCCCTCCTCAGGTGACAGCTCACATGTCCCCTGCGTCTTTTCTTCCGGCGGAAGCTCCCAAGGCCCCTCCGTTGTGCCATGCACAACATGCTGGCGAGGCCCCTCAATAGTCTGGTTGACAGGCCGGCAACTTGCTTCTGTTTGTCAGTTCCTTTCTCCCAGCATGCTGGTCCGGAGCCCAGCAGCCAGGGCCACAGGTGTCAAGATTCCTCCCTTTGCAGAAACAACTATAGCCCTAGCAGAACATGACACTACCCGAGGAGCACCATGGTGGCCGCCTGAGCCTGTCCACTGAAGAAAGGACACCTGCAGCCTGCTTACCAGTAGCAGTCGACTCTGCTGCCCTCTGCCTCGCCCCGAGACACACACACACACACACACACACACACACACTGCTGTGCATGCTCACAGGCACCACTCAATACACACCAGCTGATTAATCATTGCAAGTGTTCTTGTAATTATTGCATTTGGTGCTGAGAACAGGCTGCCTCTGCTTGCTTCTCAGAAGCCATAAACCTGCACAGAAAGATTTCAAGATTTGTGAGGCTGTTGACGCGATCTCCGGGCTCACTTTCTTCCTTAGCAACAACATGTTTGTCAGGAAATACAGGCTGTGGCCACTCCAGAACCTCTGCAGGGGACAAGCTTAAGGGACTTAATTCTTGTAGTGGGAAGAGGGCAAGTTTAGGGAACTTACCTTGTGGTATTTGGTTAGGAAGCAGGATAGCTGTGAGGCCTGGAGGTGTTTAGTTTCCTCATGGGCACTGGGTGTTCTACAGTTTTCTCCAGGTTTAATTAGTCTGTGATCCTTGGCCAAATACAGAGAAGACTGGGCATGGAGGGAAAAATGCAAAGGGCCAGGAGACAAAAGAAGGGGAGAAGCGGAGACGTGGACAGAAACTGAAATTCTCAGGCTCACAGCCTCACACACGCACACACGTGCACACCAGGGTGGAGAACAAACGCCGTTTCCTCCCAGGTGTAGCTCTGTATCACCTGCTGGCCCTCCTGAAACCTCAGTAACGGCTGGGTCTGTCCCAGCCCCTGCCCCAGCCCCTGCCCCAAGTGTGGGGAGGGGAAGGCATTGAAGAGAAAAGGAAAAGGAAGAGTGGCAGATGAGTAGAAAGTGCGGAGGGAGGCATGCAAACGGCAAAGTCAGAAAAGTGAATCATCCCCGTGCCAGGGAGGACAGTGCGGGCAATCTTGTGCACTGCTGGGGAGAATGAAAACCAAGACAGCCATGCTAAGGACAGCCCGGCAGTGTTTAGTGACATGCAGTGGGCATAAGCACTGTGGCCACTCAACAATTCCCTGCAGATCCTTAAGCACATGCACACAAGGACACTCAGCACAGGCTCAGAGAGGCACAGGCCACTTAGGAGGCCACACTAGGGACAGGGGTTCGTCACACGTAGGGGATGCAGACTGTGGAATGATGGCCGCTGTGAGCAGGAGTAAGCCTGACCCCACAGCAACTCCACAAAGCCCAGCTGCTCCTCACTCTCACCAGTAGGAGAGCCAAGCCCAGTCCTGGCATGGGGCTGGCCTCACAGATCTTTGAATTTGACCCCTCATTCCCAGGTGGGAACCGTTTCTCCCCATCCCACAGCACGACTGGGCAGGGCTAAGAAGAGGGCCAGGTGTCCAGCCTCCCAGCCCCGCGTGCTCTCCCCCTCAGCCTGCAGAGCCTCTCTTTGTTAACAGTTGCCTTTTGTGTTTGATTTGGGCTTGAGATGTTAAACAAATAGTGTCTCTTGACAAACGCAAGCCGGCTGCACTGGGACCAGTTACGCTCCGTAAAGCCAGGCTAATCCCCTGACTTCTCTCCCAACAGAGATACACCAAGAAACACCCCAATCATACCCAAAGCACCCTAAACCTGATCAACCCACAGTCAGGGACTGTGATCCCTGTTGCAGTGCTCAGTGTCAGCAATGGCCTCCCTGTCTTTCTGCCGCAGCTTCTGGGCTTCTCTCCCCCTTCTCAGGCCTGTCCCTGGGTTAATGTCGAGATGGCTCTGGACCCTGCTTCCTACATGAACCATGGGCCCTCGGCCCTACCAACCCACCTGAGCCCACCAGGTCAACAGGACCAAAGAGAGGGGTATTTACAGAGCACCTTCTCTGGGTAAGGAAGCTGTGGGTTACAGACATGAGTAAGGCCCTACCCCTGCCCTACAGGAGCTTATGGTCTGGTCTAAACAGAACGAACTTGAAATTCATATGAGGATCTGGTCTAAAAACTGATGGAGTCAGGCTCTGAACTTTAGCTTGTCTGACTCAGGGTCCTACCTCATTGTTCCTGCCCCCATCCTCCAGCCAAACTGCCCGTACAGGGGGCTGGAAAGCAATGGATAGAGAGGTCTTTGGGCCTCTCATCCTCCAGGCCACATTCTTGGCCATTATACACTGAGCACTGCTGGTCAAATGGCCAGGGCTCTCATTAATATCCCAGAGTGTCAGAGCAAGAAAGGGCCTTTGAATACAGCCAATGCTTTTGTCTTGTAGAAAAGGAAACTGAGACACGTAGAGGCCATGTGAGTTTCCTGAGTCCACCCATCTAGTTGGTGGGAATGGACGGCAGCACTGGGACCAATCTCCAGCCTCTGGACTCCTAGTTCAGTGCTCTCTCCACTAAACAGCATGCTTCCCTGGGCCTCGGAACACTCACATCTGTCTTTATCCTCCTCTCCTAACCTAGACAGGGCTTGTTCCAGCTTTAGAATATCTCTCTTCAGAGAGCCACAGAAGCAGATTGCCAGGGTTTTTCTGCCTGCAGACTCAGCCATCTGTGCCCCTCTCACTCTGACACTGATGGCCTCTAACTCAGGTATAGAGTTCTATAAAGCCTTCATTTGAGTCACCCAAGGAAACATGTGGGACAGCTCTAAGGTGCAAAGCACTGAGGGGAGAGTAGCATGAGAGAGAAGGGTTTCTTCCACCCTGGAGAAGATAATGAGCCAGCGGGGAAGACAGATATGAAAGAGCCGCTAATCTAGGCAGGAGGAATACCTACTGAGTTGATGCTTAGGGTAATGCGAGCACAAAAGGAGCCAGTGGTTTGATCAGAGACAACTGGGAAATGCTTCATGGAGGGAGTGGTCTTTGAGCTGGGTCTTGGAGCCCAACTCTGTTGAAATAAGAGTTCAACAGAGAGAAGATGAGAAAGGCAAAGGGGCACCGGCATCCCAGGTTACAGGAACCACATGAGCCATGTGAAGCATGGAAGTACATGGATGTGTTTAGAACTTAGAGAGGAATGGAGTGGAAGATAAAGCTGGAAAATAATTGTGGATGATATTAGTATATAATAAAATATAGTAACTAATGACACATTCTGTTCAATTTATCCTACCTAACAAACTAGAATCTTAAATGTGGTGCTATCTCCTCTTTTTGTCTGATTCTTGGGAGAACTAGAAAAACAGAGTCCGGGAAGGTCATGGGATGCTATAAATGAAGGAAGTGTAGACATTTCCTGGTCCAAACCCCTCCACTGATGGACGTGCATAACAAGCCCCAGGAAGAAGGAGCAACTGGCCCCCAATGCCACAGCAAACATGTGGCAGAGACAGGTTACAGAGACTGGGCAGGTGCAGGCAGGTCTGAGGAGCCCAGGATGAGAGGAAATGGGATAAGCTGATAGGTCTTTGGCACAATCTGACCCAGGTTGCCTACAAGTCCCAGGGGTTACTCAGAAACCTAGACTGGTACCAGCATGGCTTCTACCACAGAACCCTCTCCCCAAGAGAATGGAGAGAGGAGGGGCAGGAAGAAGGAGACTCAGGCTGCCCTCTGGGCTTCAGGGCCTCCCCACTGATAGGTGCCCTGGTCCCATACATAATGGGTGCAACAAGAAAGTGCCAGCCTTGAGACATGAGTCCTGATCCCCCCTCACTCACTGTGTGACCTTGGACAACACCCTTCCTACTCTCTGAGCCTCAATTTCCTCATATGTAACACAAGAAGGTTGGGCCAGATGATCTCTAAAGGTCCTTTCAGTATTGAAGTGCTGTGAGAAAAAGCTTAATCATGATTAATAATACATGCCCTGCCCCTAAAGACAGCTTTTTCCCGTTTCCAAAGCTCTTTCGCTCATCATATCACCTTTCATCGGTACAGCTGTCTGGTCTGGCAGTCACAAGCAAGCAGAAACTGGACACAGCCTTTTCACCTTGAAAACCTGGTCTAGCAAGCCACTTGCTCATCTAGGCAAGTTTTGGGGGAATTGGCTTCTGGGGTGATTGTCGCCAGGAGCCAATACATCAGAAAGGTGCAGAACCTAACTTGTACTTTCACCTCTGAGAAGCTAGGAGAGGCAGCATTTTCCTTCCAGGGAGCCAGAAGATGCAAAGGGGAAAAGCCTGCAATAGGCTGAGTTCCTAGTCAAAGGACAAGACTAGAAGGTTTGTGCCTGCAAAGAAACAAAGATCTTCCTTTGAAGGGAGAGGGGGAACATGGTGCTATAAATGTAGGACCCTCCCATCAGGCTGTGGTTCAGAAACCAGAAGTCATTAGAAAGGCTGATAGCATCTGATTTGCACAGATGTGTTCTTCTTTGATCTCTCAAAACAAATGGTTCAAGAGGTGGGCAGAGCTAATATTATTATCCATTCTGCTTTACAAATTGAAAAATTAGAGACTCAAGGAGTCATGGCAAACAGCATGGGCTTAAGATGGATGCAGACAGACTTAAGCCTCTTCCCAGCTGAGTGAACTTCAGTGATTCTCTACATTGCCTTTAGCCTCAGTTTCCCCATCTATAAAATAGGCATGACCATATCTACCTTTCAGGGTTGAGGTAAGGACTAGAAATGATGACTACCTGACACACAGCAGATGCTTAATAAATACTTGTTGAAGGAATGAATGAGTTGGCGGTACTTCTGGGGTATCATTAAAGAAGAAGGGTAGTGTCTGGCAGTGACAGGTCAGCCCAACCTGTGGGCAGAGAGTGCTCTGGCTTCCGGCTGGCTGCCTCCTGAGTCTGCTCACAGACAAGGGCCTTGGTGTCTCTTCCACGTCTCTCTGCGTGGCCCATGCCAGGGTCCTGTGAAGGACTTTTTAGCCCTCCTTGGCACTGAGATTTGCATTCCAATCATTCTGCTCACTCAGCGCATCCAAGTCTGGAGTTGTTTGGAGCTGGGCAAGGCCTGTGGGATCATCTGCTATGACACCTCGTTGAAGAGATAAGGAAATGAGGCTCTGAGAGGGGCAGTGATGTCTGAGTTTCTGCTGCTCTTCTCACCTCACACGATAGCCACCATGTTGACAAATGAAGAAACTGAGGCATGGGGAACCCCCTCCTGCCCCAGTTCCCCCCAGTCTGCCAGTGAGCCTCCTGCTGTGGGCCCCACCTGCCCAGTTCCAGCTAGATCCCAGTTCGGCTGGGATACTTCAAGGTGGTGGCAGGTGCTATCTCTGACAGCCCAACCTAGGCCCAGCCTGGTGCATGGGTGCAGGACAGGAGCCATGGGCGTTGGGACAGCCTGGAAGCCCCTGGGAGCAAAGCAGGAGGCCTAGACTCCCAGCCTGTGCCTTCTCAGCCAGTTCCAAGAACTGTGCTGACCTGGCAAGGCCCACATTGCCTGAGGACAGGGCTTTCCCTTGGGTGTCAGCTCATGTGTGCCCAGGTCCACAGTTGGGCCCTGCCTGCTTCCAAGACAACCAGAGCCTGGCCCAAGGGAGGAAGGAGTGTGGCCTGGGAGGAAGGAAAGCTTGGCTGAGTCTCAGTGCTGTCACGAACTCACACTGCATGCCATGCGTATCACTTGACCTCTCTGGGCCTCCGTTTCCTCATCCATAGGATAAGGGCAGGAAAGCGAGGCCCCAGGTGCCTCTAGGCTGCAACATACTGTGATGAGGGTGGTGAGTGGGTGGGGAGGGGATCACTCTGCCTTCCTTGCCTGTCTGTTTCTGTGTCATTAGTTTATCTTCAGCAATTCAGGCCTCTCTGTCTCAGTCTGTTGCTCTCTCTGTTTCCATCTTTTGCTCTGTATTTTTCTGCCCGCCTCTCTTCTTTTTCTGTCTGAGTGCACCTCTGATTTTATCTCCTCCTCTGTCACACAGCCCCCTTCCCTCAGTCCTACACTGCCTTTCTCCCGTCCTCTGTAGTTTATCAGCGTTTCGCTGTCTAGTTTTCTCTGTCTCTTGGGTTCTCTCTCTCTCTCTCTCTCTCTCTCTCTCTCTCTCTCTGTCCTGCCCGGGCTCTCCCGCGGCCGCCCCTCCCGTCCCCTCCGCCAGCCCCCCTCCTCCCTCCTCGGCGCGTCTCCCAGTCCTTATTTGGCTGGGCGGGAGGGCTGGCGGGAGGAGGCGGCCTGCGGGCGAGGGGCGGGGGGCGGGCGCGGGGCCGGGCGGAGGAGGGCGGTGGGTGGTGCTGAAGGGACAGCTCCGCGGCGGCGGCAGTGGCGGCGGCGGCCCCGGGCGCGGAGCGGGTGCCCGGCGCGGAGAGCTGCGAGCGCAGCCATGCCCCAGGCCGCCTCCGGGGCAGCAGCAGCGGCGGCCGGGGCCGGGGACGCCGGGGGGCCGGCGGCGACCCGGGCGGGACGATGAAGCGGCAGAACGTGCGCACGCTGGCGCTCATCGTGTGCACCTTCACCTACCTGCTGGTGGGCGCCGCGGTCTTCGACGCGCTGGAGTCGGAGCCCGAGCTGATCGAGCGGCAGCGGCTGGAGCTGCGGCAGCAGGAGCTGCGGGAGCGCTACAACCTCAGCCAGGGAGGCTACGAGGAGCTGGAACGCGTCGTGCTGCGCCTCAAGCCGCACAAGGCCGGCGTGCAGTGGCGCTTCGCCGGCTCCTTCTACTTCGCCATCACCGTCATCACCACCATCGGTAACCACTCGCCGGGCGCGGTGCGGGGGGCGGGAACCTGGGGCTGGGCGCGGGGCTCCCAGGGTCTTCCGGGGCGTGCTGGGGCTGGGAGCGGGGGTTCCCCCGTGCGGAACTGGGCGCCGAACCCCGCGCTCGCAGAAACCCGAGTTCAGCCTGGCGCGTCTGCTCCGCGGGGACGGGACTCGGGGAGGCGTCGATTCCTGGCTCCGAACCTGACTCTCTGGCCAGGCCAGCCCTAACTCGGCCCTGCCAGGTTGCGGAGGCCCCCCAGGGACTCCGGA
The DNA here is from genome assembly GCA_963573385.1 of Cacajao melanocephalus. NCBI lineage: Eukaryota > Metazoa > Chordata > Mammalia > Primates > Pitheciidae > Cacajao > Cacajao melanocephalus. The sequence goes on along the minus strand of CAUYLG010077183.1, from coordinate 731 downwards.
GTGTGTGAGAGGGGCAGGGACGGCGGCGGAGGCTCTAGCGGGAGGGGTGTGGCCGGGCCAGGCCCTGGAGTAGGGCGCTGAGTGTGAGCGGCGGGAGCGCGCCACTGCTCCGTGTCCCTGCGGATCGGCTTCCACAGCCTAGCCGGTCTACACCTGCTGGACTCCGGGGAGGCATGAGGATGCCGGAATGCGGCACTTCGGGGCACTCGGGGCCACCCTCTAACGGCGGCTGCGAGTGTGCGTGTGTCTGCGTGTTCCAGCTCCAGGAGTTTGCTCGCCACCAGTCAGTGCCTGTGATTTTCTCAGGGCGGTGGAACTGGTGCGGGAAGCCAGATTCGGCCTTGTCAGCCTTCTTCTCTGCTGTCCCAGCAAAACAATCACCTCACAGGCATGACCCCAGTTCTCCTTTCCAAGCCAGGGCAGGTCACCATGTAGGAGGCCACAGGTGCACCCAGACTATCCACAACACAGTCACAGGCACACATGCACACAGGTACACACAGGCACTCACAGGGCACACCGGGTGGGCACACACGCACAAACAGAGAAAGAGAGAGAGAGAGAGAGAGAGAGCGCACAAACGATGTCCAGGAAAGGAATCTCTAGCCAGGCCCTTGGTGGTGCTATTCGAAACTGTCCAGACAGGAGTTAACACCTCGCCTGTCCCCAATACCCTATGATTCCGGCTCAGCTCCATCACTACCGTGCTATATGACCTTGGGCAAGTCCCT